>WNWK01003152.1:17989-75489 GCA_009830355.1 Cherax destructor
TACACCCACAACTGGCTCTTCCACACTCCTACAAGATGTTATTCCTCCTTGCCCTACACACGAAATCACAGCTTCCTGTCTTCATCAACATTTAACAAATCCTCAAAATATTCTCTCCATCTTCTCGATACCACTAACTCTCCATTTAATAACTCTCCTCTCCTATTTTTAACTGTCAAATCCATTTGTTCTCTAGGCTTCCTCAACTTATTAATCTCATTCCAAAACTTTTTCTTATTTTCAACAAAATTTGCTGATAACATCTCACCCACTCTCTCATCTGCTCTCTTTTTACATTGCTTCACCACGCTTTTAACCTCTCTTTTCTCTCCATATACTCTTCCCTCCTTGCATCACTTCTACTTTGTAAAAACCTCTCATATGCTAACTTTTTCTCCCTTACTATTCTCTTTACATCATCATTCCACCAATCGCTCCTCTTCCCTCCCGCACCCACTCGCCTGTAACCACAAACTTCTGCTGAACACTCTAACACTACATTTTTAAATCTACCCCATACATTTTCGACCCCATTTCCTACACTCTCACTAGCCCATCTATCTTCCAATAGTTGTTTATATCTTACCCTAACTGCCTCCTCTTTTAGTTTATAAACCTTCACCTCTCTTTTACTTACTGATTCTATTTTCCTTGTATCCCATCTACCTTTTACTCCCACTGTAGCTATAACTAAAAAGTGATCTGATATATCTGTAGCCCCTCTATAAACATGTACATCCTGAAGTCTACTCAACAGTCTTTTATCTACCAATACATAGTCCAACAAACTACTGTCATTACGCCCTACATCATATCTTGTATACTTATTTATCCTCTTTTTCTTAAAATATGTATTACCTATAAGTAAACCCCTTTCTATACAAAGTTCAATCAAGGGCTCCCATTATCATTTACACCTGGCACCCCAAACTTACCTACTACACCCTCTCTGCATGTTTCTCCCACTTTAGCATTTAGGTCCCCTACCACAATTACTCTCTCATTTGGTTCAAAAGTTCCTATACATTCGCTTAACATCTTTTAAAATCTCTCTCTCTCCTCTACACTCCTCTCTTCTCCAGGTGCATACACGCTTATTATGACCCACTTTTCGCATCCGACCCTTATTTTAATCCACATAATCCTTGAATTTACACATTTATATTCCCTCTTTTCCTTCCATAACTGATCCTTCAACATAATATATATATATATATATATTATATATATATATATATATATATATATATATATATATATATATATATATATATATATATATATATATATATATAAGACTGTACAGTACAGTAATCCCAAATTCTGAATACTATAAACTCTTCTTCACTACATCTCTAAACTGATGTTAGGTCTACTCCTCCAACTGCAAATTGTTAATATACCCCTGTATATAAATGTCAACACATGATTTAATAGACAAAGGGGGAGACAGTGGCCAGTAATGGTGATTGTGGTGGATAATTATGATTGGCCATGATCATGATAATAACTAGCACTTCTGTAACTTCTGTTTCTGAATCGACTGACCCAGTGGATTTTCTCCTGTATTTCCAGTCTATTAATAAAGGGTGGCTCACTGAACTTTATGTACTGTATACTAATTTTATAGAAAGTCAGTTGCATAATTCAATGAGTATTTAATCTCAGTTAAAAGAAACATTGTTTAAAATTACAAAGTCTATTTCATTTACTAAGCAATTTCTTCTTCTTTCAACAAACTGGCCATATCCCACTGAGGCAGGGTGGCCCAAAAAGAAAAACGAATGTTTTTTTTAAATTTAGTAATTCATACAGGAGAAGGGGGTTACTATCCCCTTGCTCCCGGCATTTTAGTCACCTCTTACGACATGCATGGCTTACGTAGGAAGAATTCTTTCCACTTCCTCATGGAGAACTAAGCAATTTATAATCTTAATTTCTTGTTGAAGGCTAAATAAATATACATGTTACACTGTGGGTGTGACACTGCCAGCATAAGACTTTTGTTAACAAGACTCTGTGCAGTTTACAGCATTGATATACATAGGACTTTGGGCTTACCAGATTAGTGCACTCCTGTACATTAAGTTCTAATTCGACCATCTTGTCAAGTTCATGCTTGGCTGTAAGTATCTCATCTTGAGTAAGAGTGCATGAGGCCGCCTCTCTTGCACTGTCTTCAATGTTATGAGCTTCATCCAGCACTACTACTTGCCCACACAGGTTGATGTCCATCTGTAAATGAACCTCTAAGTTAAGTACCTTTATGTCAAGAATAAAGATTAGTTTACCACACTGACTTTTCCCCAGCAAGGTTGGGTAACCCAAGGAAGGAAACAATGAAGAGAAAAGATATTTTAGCAAAATATGTCTACAAAATGGGTCATCAAGCAACACTGGTGGTGAGGTTATACATCTTTACCAGAGGGAAAATATTATACTAAATAAAGAAAATCCTAGCTTGTGTCTGTTCCAAAATATGTTCCTGGAAAGAAAAAAAAAGAGTAAAGTGGTATCCCGAGTTTCATACTGCTCCCAACTCGAACAATTATGTAAGTGTATTATTGTAAGTGCTTTTGTAAGTGTATTTTTGGGGGTCTGAAATGGACTAATCTAATTTACATTATTCCTTATGGGAACAAATTTGTTCGGTAACAGCACTCGAACAGCCTTCTGGAATGAATAAAGTACGAAACTCTGGGTACCACTGTACAGTGGTCCCTCGGTTTTCGTGCATCTCCAAACTCGAACATTTATGTAAGTGCTGTTGCAAGTGTATTTTTGGGGGTCTGAAATAGACTAACCTACGTGACATTATTTCTTAAGGAAGTAAATTCGTTCGGTAATGGCACTCGAGCAGCATTCTGAAACGAATTTTCGGCGAAAACCGAGGGACCACTGTACTAGTAACATTCATACTTTACTTTAAGGAGTTAATTAAACAAATGTTCATTCATAAAACAAAGAGCTGCTAATCATGAGAATAACCTACAACTAGAATGAATGATTTATTGTTATGTATATTCATAAGGAAATACTAAATCAAAATGGGTAGTAGAATGCACAGGAAAATAAGACAATCAGGTTTGATCCAAAGAAAAGATGGGTAGTTTCAATTCTTTGAAACAAGAGCCTTTCACAAGCATCAGTGGATACCCCACCCCCCTTTCCTTGAAGGGTGGAGTTAATTACTATTCCTTTCTACTTTGTGTTTTTTTTTTTAGAACAGCCATGGGGGGGGGAGAGGAGAGGAGAGGCTAATTCCCCCCTCCCATACAATACAAACACTTATTTTTTCAATTAATGGTTAATTTTCACTATGATATTGACCAGTGACCAAGAGAGTACGATAGTTTTAGAAATTGTGCTTCTTTAAAAACAATTTTTAGATTTTTTCAGCGTCTTATGATTTTTAAATCCCTCAGATTGAAATCATTCCTTAATCTCCCCACATTGAATTCATGGCTTAATCTTCTCACATTGAAATCCTTGTTTGATCTTCCCAGATTGAAATTCTGCTTAATCTATCTAGATTGAAATCCTGGCTTAATTTATCTAAACTGAAATCCTGGCTTAATCTACACTGAAATCCTGGCTTAATCTATCTAAATTGAAATCCTGACTTAATCTATCTGGATTGAAATCCTGTCTTAATCTATCTGGATTGAAATCCTGGCTTAATCTATCTGGATTGAAATCCTGGCTTAATCTATGTAGACTGAAATCCTGGATTAATCTATCTAGATTGAAATCATTGCTTAATCCCCCTCCCCCCTTAAATGAAAATCCTGGCATAATCTCTCACCGACTCTCTTATGAGGGGATCAATGAGGTAGTTGTATGGGCAGAAGATGATCTCAGCCGTGGCCATCAGTGACCTGGCAACATAGTAGGGACAAGCTTTGATCTTCTTTCCCAGGGTCACCAAGTCTTCTATGTCCCAGGCAGTGTCCATGCCAAATGCTGCCATGTTGGTGTGGTTCTTGATCTGATTGACTCCATGGTGAAATCTGCACCCTGAGCCCTGTAGAAGGACAAGGAAATTACTATTAACAAAGAGCATTTATTTTATGATGGAAGCAACTGCACTACTTTCAATACGGCTTCTGCCCTGGTGGCCTTAACTATCCAACAATAAATATTTTAAGTTATTTTGCTAATAATAATAATAATAATAATAATTGTACGGCCTTTCGACTGAGGAAGATATCCATGCTCAAAAAGATACTCTTGTATATATTGTAGTATTTTAATGTAGCTTTATTTATACCCCATAATACAGTTAAGTATACGTATTATTATTATACATTCGTGGGGTACGTTAAACCCCTTATATAAGGGGTTATATGCCTGGGAGAATGGGAAGCATTCAGGTTTAATTCAAGAAAATGGAAGGTATGTCTAATTCCTTGGATCAAGAACCCCTCACCGACATCAAGGAACCTACTTTGAGGAAAAGTGTACTTATGCTATAAAGTAGCCTACAGACCCGTATAAGAAATTGTTCCACCAAGACCACTCTCATGACTTACTTTCAGAGCTCATCCTGAGATCACACTTCTCTCCGGTGACTGCCTGATCAGCCAGGCTGTTGCTGCACGTGGCCAGAAGGCCTACGTACGTTTTCCATCCAGTGATTGACCTAATACGTAGTGCACTGTGGACCTATGATCACCTTCGTGTTTAACCATGCAGCAATAAACGCCTTTGAAACAGTATCTCTCATTTTTGGCCTTTTTTTGGGCCAGCCCATCCTCTTATCTCCAGACCCATGAAGTTTTTAAAAAACAAGGTTATATCAAAATACAGTGGTACCCCGGATTACGTACTGCTCCAAACTCGAACAATTATGTAAGTGTATTTTTAGGGGTCTAAAAGGACTAATCTAATTTACATTATTCCTTATGGGAACAAATTCGTTTGATAACGGCACTTGAACAGCATTCTGGAACGAATTAATTACGTAAACCGGGGCTCCACTGTATGTTAACATGTTGGAGCAGTCCAAGCAGAAAGCCGTGAGACTGTCAGACTTAATGGGTCAGGAAGCAAGTTATAAACAGCAACACAGGAAACAGCTTGCTCAGACCAGTAAACTAAGGTTTCTTTCGTGTGAAATGTTCTTATAATAATAATTATAGTTATAAGACTTGATCCAAGGAAGTGGAGGATACGTTCAATTCCTTGAGTCAAGAGCCTCTCTCACCAGCATCAAGGAGCCTCCCTAAAGGGGACATGCCATCATTTCTACGTCATTAATATCGACGGCTCAGAAAAGGCTGCTCTTCGAAAGGTTTACCATTGTATATGAACTTTCAAGCAAACAGGATACTTCTGTCATTATCAAAATTTTATGGACAACACCCGAGTGAAATGTAAATGTTTCAGATGAATAACTAAAAACCTCATGAATAAAAAAAAAAACAGTTGGTTCCTGATCAGCTGGCTTGTGGTCCGTATGTTGGAGTGTGTGCACCTAGCACTTAAGAGCCTGGTTGATCAGACGTTGATCCACTAGGAGGCCTGGTCAGGGACATGGCCGTAGAGGCAATGACCCTCAGAGCACTCTCCAGGCAGAAATCA
Organism: Cherax destructor; assembly: GCA_009830355.1. Lineage (NCBI taxonomy): Eukaryota > Metazoa > Arthropoda > Malacostraca > Decapoda > Parastacidae > Cherax > Cherax destructor. The sequence continues at coordinate 23,573 of WNWK01003152.1, forward strand.
ACACAGAACATCTTGAAGAAAGAAGGGGAGGAAGAATCACAAGGTCTACGTTACTTACTACACGTATTTCTAGTTCATCTTCGACCTCTTCAAGTTGAGACCTGCGACGATCCTGTGACAAAATAATAATAATGACGATGATAAAAATAATAATACTATAAGTGAAAGATGAAAAACTATTACTGCTCCTATTACTACTACTACTACACTACTGCTAATTTGTTACGCTGAGGAATAATCTTTATTAATCTTCTAGTACTGGTGTCCTCGACTAAAACCATATAGATAAGATAATAAATAAGAACTATGATGAGCAACAAACATACTGACTCTCAGAGGTAAGAAATGGATGAACTACCTAAACAATTTGAAGAAGGACCAAGTCACAACAGTAGATGACGTCTTGGTCCCTTCTGAACCATTATTAAGCCGTGAGTGGGAAACAGAAGCGGAGAATGCCAAAAGATAAGTGAAGAGATGAGGATGAAAACTTTGACCTGGCTTTGAATTTCCCACCTTTTCATCTGATGTATCTAGTTTGCTTTTATCATTCATTCATTCATTCATTCATTCATTCATTCATTCTCTCTCTCTCTCTCTCTCTCTCTCTCTCTCTCTCTCTCTCTCTCTCTCTCTCTCTCTCTCTCATTCGAGACTTGACAATGATAGAGAACGGAAAGAAACCTCATTTAAAGTTTCTTCTCCAAATTCTGGGTTAATTGTGAAGTGGTCTAGCTACGACAATGACTTATACTTCCTCAGTTTTTTTTGGTAACTGATATTTCTTGGTTCTAAGAGCTAATATGTTGCTCTTTGAAAAGCACTAAAAAATGTCATTGTTTGTTGATAAAGAGGAAAACAAAAGACGATTGCTACATACGGTCAATAAATGAAGATGGATAATTTTTTAACATCAACAGGAAGGATACTATAGTTTTTTTTTTTTCATAAGTCGAGTGGTGGAGTACTGGAATGGAATCGAAGAGAAGGTAGAAAGAGCTAAAACTACCGGAAACTTTGAACATTATCTGAGAAAATAATCACTAATTCGTTACAACTACAGCTCAGCTACTCTAACTACTAAAAAAGTAATCACAAACTAATTACTATAGATGGGTAATCAAATATGTAATAAAAATAGCTAATCACGATTAAATATTAACAAACATATAACACAAATTAATAATCACAAATAGGTAATCACAGTTAGTTACAAAAATAATCACAAAGTTAATAACAAAAAGGTAATCACGAACAAAAAAGGTAATCACAAATGCTCACAACTAAGTAACAAGAAGCAAGTAATGAGAGAGAGAGGAGCACATACCGTGTGGGGGTCCAGCAGGTCCCTGCAACCTTCGTTCTGGTTACTGGACTTACTGACGATGGGGTGAATACAAGTGTATTTCCTCGACCCCAGCACCACGGACCTAAGATAACACAATACAATCAGCTGTCATTATGTCCTAGACGCACCTAATATAAGCTTCAATATCCACAAAGATGCACACAATAAACATTAAAATGTATAATGGTGTATTATTTCTGCAACACAACTCTGTTGTCAAATCAACAGCTGCAGGATCTCTGCAACACAACACTATTGTCAAATCAACAGCTGCAGGATCTCTGCAATACAACACTATTGTCAAATCAACAGCTGCAGGATCTCTGCAATACAACACTATTGTCAAATCAACAGCTGCAGGACCTCTACAACACAACACTATTGTCAAATCAACAGCTGCAGGATCTCTGCAACACAACACTTGTCAAATCAACAGGTGCAGGATCTCTGCAACACAACACTATTGTCAGATCAACAGCTGCAGGATCTCTGCAACACAACACTATTGTCAAATCAACAGCTGCATGATCTCTGCAACACAACTGTTGCCAGATCAACAGCTGAAGGATCTCTGCAATACAACACTTGCCAAATCAACATTCACAGCCTGATGAGTTAATTTCTACAATAATTTACAAATCACAAGATCATTATAGACATACATATTTGATAAGTTATCAAGATTTGACCATAGATAACCCAATCAACTCACATGACGTGATTTATTTCATGTAAACTCACTACTTTAAATCTTACTGCATCCTTATTGCAACAAATAAAAATATAATTAATATAAAAAATCGAAAATTAATGTAAATAATATCTAAGGTAATAACACAAAAGGGAAGACGTGGTTTATGAGAACTTGGAGCGACTATTGATGTCTTCAACGAGACTATTTATAATCAAATTATCTATTAAATAATAATAATAACATATAAACGGTAAGCCGTTAACCCTAATGGAAATAAGTCAGTGCTCGACTTTATTGGGTTATCCTTACCTTTGAATATATACCTTTGAATAGTTTCGAGAGTTTATCTACTCTCTGAGCCTGGTCATGGGCCAGGCTCGTCTGGTGCTTGACTGGTCAACCAGGCTGTTGCTGCTGGAGGCCCGTTGCCCCACATATCCACCACAGCCTGGTTGATCTGGCACCTGGTGAAGATACTTGTCCAGTTTCCTCTTGAAGGCTTCTACACTGGTTCCAACCGTGTTTCGAATATCTTCTGGTAAGATGTTGAATAGTCTGGGACCCCGGATGTTAATACAGTGCTCCCGTATTGTCCCCACCGCACCCCTGCTCCTCACTGGGTTTATTTTGCACTTCCTCCCATATCTCTCACTCCAGTATGTTATGGCAGTGTGCAGATTTGGGACCAGGCTCTCAAGTACTTTCCAGGTATATATTATCATGTATCTCTCTCTCCTCCGCTCCAATGAGTACAAGTTCAAGACTTGAAGGCGTTACCAATAATTTAGATGTTTCAATGGCTCAATGTGAGCCGTAAACGATCTCTGAATTTGTTCCAGCTCTGATATTTCTCCTGCCCTGAACGGGGCCGTCAGCACTGAGCAGTATTCTAAGTGAGGGAGCACTAGCGATTTGAAGAGTGTCACCATCGGCATTATTTCCCTTGTTTTGAAAGTTCTCAATACCCACCCCGTCATCTGCCTGGCTGTTGAGATCTTTGGTTAAATCATATCTACCTGGAGGGTATTCCGGGATCAACGCCCCCGCAGCCTGGTCCATGACCAGGCCTGGTGGATCAGGGCCTGATCAACGAGGCTGTTACTGCTGGCCGCACGTAGTCCAACGTACGAACCACAGCCCGGCTGATCTGGCACTGACTTTAGGTATCTGTCCAGCTCCCTCTTGAAGACAACCAGGGGTCTATTGGTAATTTCCCTTATGGCTGGTGGGAGGCTGTTGAACAGTCTTTGGGTCCGAACACTTAGTGTTTTATCTTAGTGTACTAATGGCGCCCCTACTTTTCACTGGGGGCATGTTGCATTGCATGCCAAATCTTTTGCTTTCATAGGGAGTGATTTTTGTGTGCAGATCAGGGACTAGTCCCTCCAGGATCTTCCAGGTGTAGATTATGATATCTCTTTCTCGCCTGCGCTCCAGTGAATATAAGTCGAGTACTTCCAAGCGTTCCCAGTAGTTAAGGTGTTTGATGGAACTTATATGTGCAGTAAAGGTTCTCTGTACATTCTCTAGATCTGCAATTTCACCTGAATGGAGATGTGCCCATGTCTCTGTATGCCTGCAAGACCATTGTTGAAAAACGGTATGCTGTGTATTCCAAACCTAAACTAAATCTTACCGAGTCATTCAACTCATACTTTACACACTTCTCGTTATATGCCTTACCGAAAGAACTTGAATAATGGTTTAGTCACTAAACTTAAATAATTACTGTGCGTATCCAGAGCAGTTAAGTCACAGATGTAGGTGTTTTTGTCTCCTGCCACAGGTCTTTGCCACGTGATGACTCGCTTACCAAGTTTGAATATAATTTATGAAACAAAAACAAAGGCTCACCACACAGTGTTCTAAGATGGTTTACACCATTAATTGTTAAGACACGCACAACACTGCCATGTGATAAAAAACGCTGCTCACACAGTTAAGTGGTGAATCATCATATATTAACATTCAACATATTTCATGCACCTCGACTCAGCGCCATACATAAACAAGTCGAGGGAAGTATTCATAATTTTACAGCGAAAAATATTTCAATGACTTCATTGGCTGCTAGACTAACGTAGAACAAAAAATTATATACATCAAGGATTATCAATTTCAGTTTAAACAAGTACCTGACAGGGCCGGTAGAAGAGGCAGTATAAATAGTTACCCAAGCTGGTCGGACCCATAGTGGCCGCCCAGCCTCGGGTCAACGGCTCATAAATCTTGCCTCCCATCACCTCCAGCTCTGTGATGCCAACAACCCATTACTTGCATCAAAATATTTTCCCCAACATTAATATAAAATGACTGTTGTTATACCAGAATATTATGGTTACCCATAATTTACAAGAGAAAATGTACGTGTCACTAGGGAAAAAAACAGGAGTGTGTCGGACGCCATGGGTGACTATTCCTTTCAACAGACTGTCAATAATTATGGAGCACAGCGGGGTAAAACCAACAGAGGGTGTGTAAAGGCGCAGGCGATGGACGCGAACAGAATAGCTGAGTGTCGGTGGTTGATTTGATGTGTGTGAAGATCGTTCATACACCACACCAACAAACGAGGGACGCTTTCATCTGCGCTATTAACTAGCGAGCCTGATTAATGTCGGCAACTGATTTCATCATCTCCGGCTGAGATATTCCAAAGTTAAATGTAGGAGTAACTCTGCGGGACCCTTGATAATCTGAGTAACTAGCATATGGACAACTAGAATGCATAAAATCATTTACAATAAAAAAGGCTCATACAAAATTCTCCATACACCTGCTGCAGTAAATAGGTTCCTAGAAGTTAATAGACAGTTGTGGTCACATCAGGAAGAGAACCGAAGGACCCCACTGAAAACAAGGTACACTTCTTGGCTTTTTTGAGATATTAACCGTAAGGAGTTACTACTACTACTACGAAGACGACGAAGAGAGAAAAACAGAAGGAAAAAAAAACTTGTTTTTCTCGTCTTGCTTTTCTTCCTCTGGAGGTTATCACTTGTGCTGGAGCCCCAAAGCTGCAACATTATGCAACCTGTGGTCGCGGGAGGCACTTAAGATGATGTCTGGTATATACTCACCACAATGGTTGTCTACCATGTCATACCTTGCTTCACCCTTAGTATAGTTACGTCTGTGTCTAACATACTCTACCTAAACTGGTACCTCGTCTCGGGGTCAGAGCCAGGTCGGTCCGCTTTAATCAACATGACCATCAGAACCACAACTGCTTGACAGCAACACCGAATTTCAAACTGACAGCAAAGTGATTCAACTCAACTTGACTTTCAAAATATTTAACCCCCCAGCTTTCTGACGCCAACATAAGATACATCTGTTAAACAACTTCAGTCCATTACCATAACAATTTTAATGTAAACGAAATAGTTATTATACTGCCCAACTCCATATCGTGTTCAAATGGAATAATAATTATAGAGCGATTAATGAAAATAAATAATGTGCAGTGTGGCATATATTTTGCTCCCAGTGAGATGTGTACCTCACCACTTCACCCCAGGAAATCATGAAATTAAAACCAACAGAATATTTATTTTATTCGTAGAGCCGTGGTACCTCATTTCGCCTCACAATCAACAGGACCCGGCTCGAATCCTGGGTGGTGATGCACATACGAGTAAATCTAACAACTGCTAGTAAATCTAACAACTACCTAGTAGGGTCACTAAAGCTAAAATCTTGGATAGCTTCAAATATAGGTTAGATAACACATGAATGAGAGCGGATGGATTTGAGTGGGCCTTGCACTTAAGTTAATAGGGTTATCAAAGGTCTCCTGATAATAGGTTGGGCGAACATTTTTATAAGTGGGTCTGGGTTTAACAAGAACCTGCCAAGTATGGGACAGTAGACCTGCTGCAGTGTTCCTCCTTTCTTATGTTCTAACAGTAAACAGAAACCTAGTAGTAGGTTGTCTTTGGGTTGCATCCTTGGGGGTAGACCCTTTAGGCTTGCTAATCCAAATACTTTCTTCTTCGTCTTCTTTTTCTTTTAATACGTAGATTTGTCTCAGTTATGCCGTTTACTTTCCTGCCGTTTTATTTTCTCTAGCCCTGTGTATTCTATTTTGATACCGTAGCAAAAAATATCAAGGAAGGTGTTGTTATACGTCGTGCGGCACTTGTTTCTCCACATAACTTCATGAATAAATGACAATCTAGGTAATTTATGCATTATTAATTATCATTTCCCCATCTTTTGGAAGGGACATTACCATACACATTAGGGAAACCCTGCCTGGCGCACGTCTTCCACCTGCTTTATTCTCGCCCATCATCGTGGCCACACCCATCATCGTGGCCACACCCATCATCGTGGCCACACCCATCATCGTGGCCACACCCATCATCGTACCCACGCTTATTATCGTGGCTACCCCCATCACTTCCCATCATCGTGGCCACGCTTATCATCGTGGCCATGCCCATCATCGTGGCCATGCCCATCATCGTGGCCACACCCATCATCGTACCCACGCTTATTATCGTGGCTACCCATCACTTACCATCATCGTGGCCACGCTTATCATCGTGGGTACCCCATCACTTCCTATCATCGTGGCCATGCCCATCATCGCGGACACGCCCATTACTGCCCACTATCATAGCTACACCCATCACTGACAATCATCATAGCAACGCCCATCACTGCCCATCATCATAGCAACGCCTATCACTGCCCATCATCACGGCCACGCCCATCATAAACTGTGATACCTTACCCAACACTTCGCCTTTGTTTCTCTTCCTAATCATTCTCCAGGAGTCCAACGGACAAGTGAAGTAATAGCAGCAGCAACACACAGGCCTTCTTGAGCTTTCCCAGCGCTCGGGTTTAATGCCCAAAGCTGGGGTGTGGCTCCCAAAGGATCCTGTAGTGCTTGCTCCCTTTGCACCTCCTGACATCGTCTGCTGTTATGCAGCTGCCACACCCTTCGAGCCCAGTGTGGGAGGGGTTTGTGGCAGCCCAAGGTGCCTAGCTTCTCCCTCCGAGCCCCGTGGGGGCGGGGAATGGGGCTAGGCCTGGGGACAACTAGTCCCAGATGAGGAGGTACTTGTACCACCTCCCATGGCAAACATTGTTCTGAGACACTCACGACAGGGAGCTAAGGCCGGGCCACCTCTTGGAAAAGGCCCGGCCGGGCGATTATACCAGTGAATCTACAACAGAACATAATCATTCTCGCTCGCATAATCATTCTCATTCACCACGTCTACACATTCACCTTCGCCTTTGACAAGTGTGACCATGGTGTAGTATAATAGCACACAAAATGCGTGATAAAGGAATAACAGGAAAAGTTGGTAGATGGATCTATAATTTCCTAACAAGTAGAACACAAAGAGTAGTAGTCAACAGAGTAAAGTCTGAGGCGGCTACGGTGAAAAGCCACAGTGCCGTGTCTTCCTTCGCAGCTGACACTCAAATTTGCATGACAGTGTCCACCATTGAAGACACTGCAAGACTCCAAGCAGACATCAACCAAATCTTTAAATGGGCTGCAGAAAACAATATGAAGTTCAATGATGAGAAATTTCAATTACTTAGATATGGAAAACGTGAGGAAATTAAAATCTCATCGGAGTATAAAACAAATTCCAACCACACAATAGAGCGAAAAACTGTCAAAGACCTGGGAGTGATCATATCAGAGGATCTCACCTTCAAGGACCATAACACTGTAGCAATCGCATCTGCTAGAAAAATGACAGGATGGATAATGAGAACCTTCAAAAGCAGGGATGCCAAGCACATGTTGACATTTTTCAGGTCGCTTGTTCTATCTAGGCTGGAATATTGCTGCACACTAACTGCACCTTTCAAGGCAGGTAAAATTTCTGACCTAGAAAACGTGCAGAGAACCTTCACGGCACGCATAACTGCGATAAACCACCTCAATTACTGGGAACGCTTGAAGTTCCTAAACCTGTACTCTCTAGAACGCAGGCGGGAGAGATACATTATTATACATACTTGGAAAATTCTAGAGGGATTAGTACCAAACTTGCACACGAGAATCACTCCCTACGAAAGCAAAAGACTCGGCAGACGATGCAACATCCCCCAATGAAAAGCAGGGGTGCCACTAGCACGTTGAGAGACAACACAATAAGTGTCAGGGGGCCAAGACTGTTCAACTGCCTCCCAGCATACATAAGGGGGATTACCAAACACACATGCTCTCTACACCATCCACGCACTACTGAAGAGGGCTCACTTACATGCTGAAACATAACTTCCCCTCTTTTTTTTCGTGTGTCATTGAAGTGCATTTCTACGTTTCCACCAACAGATATATATCTCACTATTGTACAAATATCGAGAGGTGAATATCTCTCAATGAATATACACCGACAGGCGTATACTCTGTGTATATACACAGAGATGTATATATCTCTGTGTATATACATAATACAATGTACATACGTATATATCTCTGTGTATATACATAATACAGTGTACAGACGCCAAGAGGAGTATGTCTCTGAGCGTATATATAGTGTTTACTTCAATCGCCACATTAAAGATTAAACTAATATTTATTAATGGTGAACAGGTCTTACTAGCCCTGTTGCTGTCCAGGTGTTAACTAACAAACCCACCAACCCACCTGACTTTACACATGACCGACCACATCACAAACTGAACAATGGCCATTAGTATATGAGGCATGTGCACGCACACCTCTCCTCGCGCCCCTACCTCACACATACTAGTCACCAATAAGAAAAATGATTAGTTTCACTGTTGTTTCTAGAGATAACGTCTTTGACATGAATTTCCTATCCAAGTAAAGAAAAAATCACATTTATTCTACTTTCACTTCCATCCATCATAATATATATATACTAGATGGCTTAAATAGCAACGCTCTTCTTGCCGAATAACGCAAGCGAAAATTTGTGTATGCAATAATTTCGCAAAAATCATTCTGAACCTAACAAAAAATATATATTTCATTGTGTTTGTTTATTATTAAATTATTGTAAACTTATCTAAAATATATTTAGTTGGATTAGGGTAAATTAAATTGCGCTTGTTATAATAAGGTTAGGTAAGTTTTCTAAGGTTCTTTTGGTACAAAATTATTAATTTTTACATTAACATAAATGAAAAAAAAAATATATCTTTAAACGTATAAGAGAAATTTTTAGAAAGGACTTAATTTTAAATGAGTTCTTGCTAATTGACCAGTTTTACCTATTCGGCACGACATATATATATATATATATATATATATATATATATATATATATATATATATATATATATATATGCAATAATCGTAAACAAGCGACCCAAGATGCAAAACAACCACGGGGAGAGTTGAATGACAGCTCTAGGCCTTTTGTGTTGCAACCAACACATCACGAGATTGCAGTGTTGCAACCAACACATCACGAGATTGCAGTGTTGCAAAAATGAGTAGGAAGTCCAAGTAGTTTCGTTCAAGGGAACGATTCGTTCTGATTGCAACACGTAAGGTCTAGAGCTACCATTCAACTTCCCCAGTGGTTGCTTTGCACACACACACACTTATATGTGCGTGTGTGTATACATACATACACACACACACACACACACTGTTTCCATTGATAATAAATAATAGCCAGAAATAAAGTGAATGCGGACCAACCCATAAGAGTGTCAACGCACAGCTGCATAATTAGTTCTTCTCTTCAGTTTGGTGGGAGAAGTTTGGTCAATAGATGGCGTGAGCTGATGGTTAACATATGTTAAGGAACGACTAGGGGGACGACCAGAAAGGACGACTAGGGATCCTAGGAACCTCGTCGTTACCACATGGAAGTGAATAGGCGGGGGAAGGCGTTGACTTACGGTGCAATAGAGCTAGGTGGCAGTGGTAGCACTAGAGGTGGCAGCGGTGGCACCAGAGGTGGCAATGGAGTATTTAGTGGTGGCACCAGAGGTGGCAATGGAGTATTTAGTGGTGGCACTAGAGGTGACAATGGAATATTTAGTGGTGGCACTAGAGGTGGCAGTGGAGGCAATGGAGTAGATAGTGGTGGCACTAGAGGTGACAATGGAGTATTTAGTGGTGGCACCAGGGGTGGCAACGGTGGCACTGGAGTATTTAGTTGTGGCACTGGAGTATTTAGTGGTGGCACCAAAGGTGGCAATGGTGTATTTAGTGGTGGCAGCGGTGGCAATGGAGGAGATGGCGGCACCAGATGACACTGGTGGTAGTGAAGGTGACACTGATGGTAGTGAAGGTGACACTGGTGGTAGTGAAGGTGACACTGGTGGTAGTGAAGGTGACACTGGTGGTAGTTGAAGGTGATACTGGTGGTAGTGAAGGTGATACTGGTGGTAGTGATGATGACACTGGTGGTAGTGAAGGTGACACTGGTGGTAGTGAAGATGACACTGGTGGTAGTGAAGATGACACTGGTGGTAGGTGAACTGGTAGTGAGTGACACTGGTGGTAGTGATGGTGACACTGGTGGTAGTATGGTGACACTGGTGAGGATGGTGACACTGGTGGTAGTGATGGTGACACTGGTGGTAGTGATGGTGACACTGGTGGTAGTGATGGTGACACTGGTGGTAGTGATGGTGACACTGGTGGTAGTGATGGTGACACTGGTGGTAGTGATGGTGACACTGGTGGTAGTGATGGTGACACTGGTGGTAGTGATGGTGACACTGGTGGTAGTGATGGTGACACTGGTGGTAGTGATGGTGACACTGGTGGTAGTGATGGTGACACTGGTGGTAGTGATGGTGACACTGGTGGTAGTGATGGTGACACTGGTGGTAGTGATGGTGACACTGGTGGTAGTGATGGTGACACTGGTGGTAGTGATGGTGACACTGGTGGTAGTGATGGTGACACTGGTGGTAGTGATGGTGACACTGGTGGTAGTGAAGGTGACACTGGTGGTAATGAAGGTGACAGTACTGGCAGTAATGGTGACACTGGTGGTAGTGATGGTGACACTGGTGGTAGTGATGGTGACACTGGTGGTAGTGATAGTGACACTGGTGGTAGTGATGGTGACACTGGTGGTAGTGATGGTGACACGTGGTAGTAGGTACATGGTGAGTGATGGTGACACTGGTGGTAGTGATGGTGACACTGGTGGTAGTGATGGTGACACTGGTGGTAGTGAAGGTGACACTGGTGGTAGTGATGGTGACTGTTGGTAGTGAAGGTGACAGTGGTGGTAGTGATGGTGACACTGGTGGTAGTGAAGGTGACAGTGGTGGCAGTGATAGTGACACTGGTGGTAGTGGTGCTAAACATCATGGTTCTGGAAGCAGTGATGGTAAAGTGTAGTGTTGGAAGTTGTGGGCCACGGAGCGGGCCACGTACTGGAGAGAAGCCATTGAAGGAGTAGGTGGGGAGGTCCAGGCTACACTTCAACCATAATTACAACGCTTTTCCATTACTCTCGAAATTCATAGTGATGGCGGCAGCCGTCCACACATATAATTCTATTTTTGGTCTTAATTCTACCTTTCCCATTCCCATTCAGCTGTCTCCTTCCCGTCATCTCCGCAAGATATAAAAAAAAATATATACTTCGTATCAGCTCTTAAATGGTACAGAAAATGTTGCTTAGCTTGCTTTCCATACTGCTTCTCATCACTAAATAAAGATATGCTATGCAGGTGTATCAAGAATGGAAGGCAATGAGATTCACAGTAAAGATGTTTAATCTGCCAAAGACTGACTTATCTTTCTCAATTCACTGGTAGTTTTATTCTGAGTGGCCGTTGTATATCTATCTGATATTACAGAAGCAGAGCTATACGCTCGTGATGTCCCGCCTTCACTACTGACTTCGAATATATAATTTAAGTTCGCAGTGGTTATAGAACTTGCTACGTACCTCCTCCTGGGTACCATTCCAGCAGTCTACAACTACAACTATTTTCTAGCGCCCTCTCGGCACTCTAATTCTCCCTAAGGTGATGGGACTAAACAGTTTACCGTATTTCCCTTTATGTATCTGAAGGTTACAATAAACAAGTAACTTGTACATAGGATAAACTTATGACGACGTTTCGGCCCCACATGGACCACTAACTAGTCATACACTATCTGTAGGCTTAATATTATATAAGCCAGTATTGGTGCTCGTGGCAAGCACTCCGGGTGAAAAATTCAACAGATTTCCATTTCACACTTATATAAGAGGACGGTAGCACCGTCTCCCTGGATGGCTGCTGTCTACCATCCTACTGTCGTTATTAGCTTTTCATCTCCTGCTCTGAAGCTCCTCGTTATACATCATTTTTCTTGCATATGACAGTAACACCATTGTAATCTTTGAACTTAAGATGTTCAGACATGGTTACACTAAGGTCCCTCACATTACTTTTTCACTCTATTAAGTGAAAAGGTAATAAAAATATAAATACTCAGTACTTATATTTTCTATTTTTCTTCCTCCTCCTCTTTCTAACTCTCACCCTCTCCTTACCTTCCTCACCACCCTTTCCTTTCCTCACCATCTTTCTCCTTCCCTCCCCATATCTCTCCTTCCCTTCCCACATCTTCGCCTTTATCAGGTGGTGGTCCCGCGTGATGAAATAATTACTGGAAGGTTTATGCAAATTTGCGTGTGTGGTTGGGCAGGAGAGAGGGGCAGGGAGCAGCTCTACTACTACCACTACTCAATGCCCACACAATGGTCGGACATGGCTCCATGATGCCAAGTATCCTGGGGCAACCACCACTACAACAGCGCTGCACAACTGCTCACCAAACACAAAATAAGAAGTTACTTATCTATCTGTAGCTACGAGAACACCTACACACACACACATATTATATATATATATATATATATATATATATATATATATATATATATATATATATATATATATATATATATATATAAATTTCACTAGTTGTAGTACTCAGTATCTCCTAACATTCTGTCAGTGATGCTGGGGTAAAGACTCTCGATCCAATGGAGTTACACTCTCCTTCTTGGGATCAATCCTGAAACATAACCCATACGGGTTTAATGCGTCCCAATATAATAATAATAATAATAATAATAATAATAATAATAATAATAAACACTCTCCTTACCATCGCTGCCAGAGAGTCTGTTCGTTATCACCAGCCGGAGGATCGAACCTCAGTTTTTTTAAGCCTTGAATGACCCACACGGGTTTAGCGCTTCATATATTTATTTTCTTCCTCCCGAGGAACACCGTGACACCCCTGTGACCGTTCAGCAGACTGGTCAAATAGTTTGTTGGTGTTTGCAGTCGGCAGTTCGAGACAAACAACTGACAGTAGGTAGTGGAATAAGATCCTGACACCATGGTCAAGATGGCAGGTAGTGGTCTGAGTGGCACTTTACGCACAGTAAAGGCCCCCAACCCTGGGCACAACCCATTCAAACACCTCCAACAGCGAGGATGAGAGGGAAGGAGGGAAGTGAAGGGAAGGAAGGAAGGAAGGGGCGACATGCCTATGATCGGTTTCGAGAGTTTTCCTACCACTGCACCCCAGCCTGAGGCCTGACTTTTCTGCCGACTGTTTTGTCAACCAGGCTGTTGCTGTTGGCGGTCCACTGGCCCACATAGCAATCACAGCCCGGTTGATCTCTCACTTGGCGGAGGTGATCAACTTCTTCACCTGTTTTGACAATGTTTCTGATATTTTCTGGTAGCAGGTTGAATAACCTTGGATGTTGATGTTGTAATCATGGCGCCACTGCTCTTCACTGTGGTTATTTTACACTTTCTCCCAAATCTCTCACTCTATTATGTTAAGGTAATGTGAAGATTTTCTTCGCTCCAGAGAATACAATCCAAGTAATTGAGACATTTCCAGTAGTTTACATGATTTATTGCCTCAATGTGGGAAGTAAACGATTTCTCTACTCTGATATTTCTCCTGCTTTCAATGAAGCAGTCAACACCGAACAAACAATATTCTAACTGGCATTATTTTTATTGTTTTGAAAGTTCACGTTATCCACCTTGTCATAGTTCTCGCGTTCGCGGTATTTGCCTTATTGTCTTTTATAAACGATAGGTCATTTGACATTATACCCAAGTCTTTTACACGTCCCCTTCGTTCTATGAGATGGCGCTCCTGTGTTCTGTATACAGTGCTACTCTTGCGTTCGTCATTATTTCCATGTCTGAGTAGTTGCAATTTGTCACCATTACCTTTGATATACCTTTGAAGAGTTTCGAGAGTTTATCTACTCTAGAGCCCGGCCATGGGCCAGGCTCGTCTGGTGCTTGCCTGGTCAACCAGGCTGTTGCTGCTGGAGGCCCGCTGCCCCACATATCCATCACAGCCTGGTTGATCTGGCACCTGGTGAAGATACTTGTCCAGTTTCCTCTTGAAGGCTTCTACACTGGTTCCAGCTGTGTTTCGGATATCTTCTGGTAAGATGTTGAATAGTCTGGGACCCCGGATGTTAATACAGTGCTCCCGTATTGTCCCCACCGCACCCCTGCTCCTCACTGGGTTTATTTTACACTTCCTCCCATAGCTCTCACTCCAGTATGTTGTTATGGCAGTGTGCAGATTTGGGACCAGGCCCTCAAGTACTTTCCAGGTATATATTATCATGTATCTCTCTCTCCTCCGCTCCAATGAGTACATGTTCAAGACTTGCAGGCGTTCCCAATAATTTAGATGTTTCAATGGCTCAATGTGAGCCGTAAACGATCTCTGAATATATTGTCTTCCATTGCCCCCCTAGAAGATTTTGTTGATATCTGCTTGTATTTTTTTCCGTGCCTTCTACCAATTCGACTGTCTTGCTTGTTTTGATATCATCCACAAGGATGATACGAAGCTGTGGCTAATGTTACTGTCTATGTCTGCTACGAGGATGAGAAGCAATAAAGGTGTCAGAACTGTGCCTTGGGGGTACTGAACTTTCCACCTTGCTAAGACAAAATTTTGCTTTGTTTACTACTCGTAAGAGTAGTATTATTTCATGATCGCATTTGTCAAATGCCTTAGCGAAGTCCGCGTAAATTACGTCTGCGGTCTGGAGTGGAGGTGTGAGAGGTGCCCAGATCAGAACAAGTAGTGATAGCACCAACTCACTAGCTAGCGAGCAGTTTAGTGGATTATTTGGGAGGGGGTCAGGTCAAGCCAAAACAAAACAATTTAGTGGCATTTGAAAACAATACGGTGCTCTTTAGGCGCTAGTTAAGGGTCGGGAGAGAGCAGCTGTGAACGACGAGGGGGCTGGACCGCAGAGGCTTCCAACTGCTTCTCGTTATCACCCCCATCAGCCCCTCGTAAAGATCATTCTGTCATTATCCTTCAAAGTCTCGACTCCATGCGTCCGGGTCTGAGGTCCGGCGGGACCACAAGGGCGACGACACCATTACCAGGTCGTGTTCTGGTGGCTCCTACAGCCGCTGACACCCACCCTCTTGTAACTCACGTAGCGAGGAACACGCCTTTGGACCAGCAGGTAAGAGGGACCCCAAGACAAACAACAACCCCTTGGACCAGTAGATAAGAGGGACTCCAAGACAAGCAACAAGCCCTGGGACCAGCAGATAAGAGGAACCCCACGACAAACAACAACCCCTTGGACAAGCAGATGAGAGGGACTCCAAGACAAGCAACAAGCCCTGGGACCAGCAGATAAAAGGGACCCCAAGACAAGCAACATACATGCGTAGATGCTAAGGGAAGATGTGTAGATGCTGGGAAAGAGTGAGAGGTAAGACAGATTAGCGTAGAGAGATTAGAGTAGGTAGATACACTGTCGGTCTGGAAAGGTCTTGAACTAGAAGAGATATTGACCAAAATGAACATATGGAAACCAAAACTAAACAAAGGGGTATAAATAACGTTTTGAAACGAGTGAGGGTTGCATGTCTATAGATGCTGCGCTAACACGCGCCTCTCTCAACACAAATCACGTCAACGCCAACCTTGACCATTGCTCTATCACAGCCTATACACAGAGTGGTGCATATCCCTCAGAGTACACACGCTGAGAAGTGTATCTTTCATGGTATATACACAGAGGAGTATACCGAAAGGTATCTCAGGGAACATACACCGAGAAGTGTGTATCTCTCCGAGTATATACACGAAGAAGTGTATCATCTTTCAGGGTATAACAAGCCTAGTCCCTTCCCTTCCCCTCCCCTCCCCTCACTTGGCTTCGTCATTACTGACTTTTATTCCCTCTATTAAACTTTTCTTCCACTCTATAAGCCCTAATTCTCTCCATAATCCTCCGCCTCCTTGTGGATCTTTCCCCCATTCCTACTAACATTATCACCAGCCTCTCATCTACCGTCATGTCTATTTCGTACAATTTATGATACTGCCTCGGTGTGGTTACGCCCTTCCTCTGCTCCCTTGCCCTCTCTCCCTTCAAGGGAGGAGTGGATGGTTCCTCGAAGTCGCTGTGGGGCTCTTCAGCCAAGGAACTGGAGCTAGCTTCTTTTTCCTAAATCAAATCTGATTACCTCACATTCTCAAGTCGCTACATGACTCCTACGAGTTTAGCGTTCTCTCATTAATATACTACTACTACTAGTAATAATAATTTTATAATTATTGGCCTCTAGGTTACAGTCATATCTAAACTTAAAAATGTGGTGTGTGTGCGTATTCAACAAATTGTGGTTGCAGGGGTTGTGTTAGTTACCCTTTTGTCCTAGGCACATGTCGATTAGACACTAGGCCTTACCTTTGATATACCTTTGAAGAGTTTCGAGAGTATCTACTCTCTGAGCCCGGCCATGGGCCAGGCTCGTCTGGTGCTTGCCTGGTCAACCAGGCTGTTGCTGCTGGAGGCCCGCTGCCCCACATATCCATCACAGCCTGGTTGATCTGGCACCTGGTGAAGATATTTGTCCAGTTTCCTCTTGAAGGCTTCTACACTGGTTCCAGCCGTGTTTCGGATATCTTCTGGTAAGATGTTGAATAGTCTGGGACCCCGGATGTTAATACAGTGCTCCCGTATTGTCCCCACCGCACCCCTGCTCCTCACTGGATTTATTTTACACTTTCTCCCATATCTCTCACTCCAGTATGTTGTTATGGCAGTGTGCAGATTTGGGACCAGGCCCTCAAGTACTTTCCATGTATATATTATCATGTATCTCTCTCTCCTCCGCTCCAATGAGTACATGTTCAAGACTTGAAGGCGTTCCCAATAATTTAGATGTTTCAATGGCTCAATGTGAGCCGTAAACGATCTCTGGATTTGTTCCAGCTCTGCTATTTCTCCTGCCCTGAACGGGGCCGTCAGCACTGAGCAGTATTCTAAGTGA
Source organism: Cherax destructor (assembly GCA_009830355.1). Lineage (NCBI taxonomy): Eukaryota > Metazoa > Arthropoda > Malacostraca > Decapoda > Parastacidae > Cherax > Cherax destructor. The sequence continues at coordinate 40,900 of WNWK01003152.1, forward strand.
GGGAGCACTAGCGATTTGAATAGTGTCACCATCGGCATTATTTCCCTTGTTTTGAAAGTTCTCAATACCCACCCCGTCATCTTCCTGGCTGTTGTGATCTTTGTCTTGTTATGGTCTTTAAACGACAGATCAGCAGACATAATTATTCCCAAGTCCTTTACGTGTTCCTTTCGTTCTATGTGGTGACCCTCTTGCGTTTTGTATATAGTGTTCCTTTTGAGTTCTTCATTTTTTCCATACCTAAGCAGCTGAAACTTATCACCATTGAACGTCATGTTGTTCTCCACTGCCCATTGGAAGACCCTGCTTATGTCCTCCTGTAATTTTTCAGTGCCTGTTGTATGTGTGTGTGTGTGATTATGCACATACGTGTGTGTGCGCACACGCATGGTAACCCGCACAACGCACGCTTCCCATTATGTGCTAGCCAAAATTGTTTAGCAATACATCACTGTCAATAGCTTGTACTGTGCGTGCCGGATATACATGACGCAGCCACAAGGTGTACTGGGAGCAGGCAGTGTACTGTAGGCGGACTGCTAGGCTAAAAGAATTCTCGAAAATGATCACAAATAAGAGAACGCTGTATAAACATCCATGTTTCCAGAGTTTTTCAAACATCTTAGAAGATATGAGAAACACTTGAGGAACAAGTGTAGAAGTCATCAAGAGGAAACCCGACAGGTACACCCGGCATGCTGTGATGGATATGTTAGTTAAAAGGACACATGCGCAAGTATGATCGCGGCAACGTTTCTCTCTCCAAGCCAATACAGTGTTGTACATGAATGGTATACGATACGGACAATATGAAAATTAGACACGTGCAACATCTGGGTGTTTTTATTGTAGACGTTTCGCCAACCAGTTGTTTTATCAGTACAAATTCAAGGACATAATTGAAAGACAGAAAAACTATATAGTACAAAAGATGAGGAGCACCGACTACGGTGATCTTCACTCCAAGACCGAGGGACTGATTACCTCATCTTTTGTATACACTTCCTCTGTCTTCCAATTATGTCCTTGAATTTCTATTGATAAAGCCACTGGATGGCAAAAACTACAATAAAGATACCCAAATGTTGCACATGTGTCTAATTTTCAACACAAACAGTACATGATACAAACAATATAAACATAGTAATAAACATACAAAATAAACGTATTAAGAAACACACAAGACAAACTTTCTCACAAAATTAAAATAATCTGCTTCAACTGAATTTTTTTTCCTAGTGTTCCCGTCAGGTATATTCCCCCTTCTCTCCTCCCCCCTCCCCATCAAGGGGACAGAGGAAGTTCCTTGATGCCGGTAAAGGTCTCTTGATCCAAGGAATTAGGCTACCTTTCCCTTCCTCGTATGCTACCTTATTGGTTCTCATTTCTTAGGTACTGAATGTAATATACCTTTGAAGAGTTTCGAGTTTTTCACTATCGGAGCCCGGCCATGAGCCAGGCTCGTCTGGTGGTTGCCTGGTTAACCAGGCTGTTGCTGTTGGAGGCCCGCTGCTCCACATTCATCACAGCCTGGTTGATCAGGCACCTGGTGAAGATACTTGTCCAGTTTCCTCGTGAAGGTTTCTACACTTATTCCAGCCGTGTCTTTGATATCTTCTGGTAAGATGTTGAATAGTCTGGGACCCCGGATGTTGATACAGTGCTCCCTTATTGTCCCCACCGCACCCCTACTCCTCACTGGGTTTATTTTGCACTTCCTCCCATATCTCTCACTCCAGTATGTTGTTATGGCAGTGTGCAGATTTGGGACCAGGCCCTCAAGTACTTTCCAGGTATATATTATCATGTATCTCTCTCCTCCGCTCCAGTGAGTACATGTTCAAGACTTGAAGGTTCCCAGTAATTTAGGTGTTTTACTGGCTCAATGTGGGCCGTAAACGATCTCTGTATTTGTTCCAGCTCTGATATTTCTCCTGCTTTGAACGGGGCCGTCAGCACTGTGCAATATTCTAAATGAGGGAGCACTAGCGATTTGAAGAGTGTCACCATTGGCATTATTTCCCTTGTTTTGAAAGTTCTCAATACCCACCCCGTCATCTTCCTGGCTGTCGTGATCTTTGTCTTATGTTCCTTAAAAGGTCAGCTGACATAATTATTCCCAGGTCATTTACGTGTTCCTTTCGTTCTATTTGATGACCCTTTTGAGTATTGTATATAGTGTTCCTTTTGAGTTCTTCATTCTTTCCATACCTAAGCAGCTGAAACTTATCACCATTGAACGTCATGTTGTTCTCCACTGCCCACTGGAAGACCCTGCTTATGTCTTCCTGTAATTTTTCAGTATCCTCTACCGCAGTGACTTTCATGCTTATTTTAGTGTCATCTGCAAATGATGTTCCAAAAGTGTGACGGATGTTTTTATCTATGTCTGCTATGAGGATGAGAAACAGCAGAGGTGCCAGGACAGTGCCTTGGGGCACTGAGTTTTTTACCTCGCTGATGCTGGATCTTGCTCATAATAATAATATGCCACAAGTTCGAGGGGTTACGGTGCGCGCGGAGACTTATGCCCATGTGGCAAGTAGTATGGGCGCGGGCGGGTGTGCGGACAGCGGGAGGCGGTGAAGCGAGGAGAGTGTTTACATAACCTCTGACCCGCAATCACCATAACATTACCTCAACACACCCACGCTTGTGGTGGGGAACACCAGTGGGGTCAACACACACACGTACACACACACACACACACACGCACACATTTTCTCCCAAGGGGCGGAACTAGCAGGCAGCGCCACTTATGCAAGCCAACATGTTGACGTAAAGATAACTTGAACTATGAACTACCATCAAACAACATTAACTATCAGGACCAGTACCGTAACACCACTAACAACTATCACAGACCTCTAAGAACTATCACATGCCACTAAGAATCACCATCACACCACTACCTACCACAACACACTACTAACAACCACCACTCACTACCTATCACAACACACTACTAACAACTACCACTCACTACCACCCTCACACACCACTACCACCACACCAGAAGCTGGAGCAGCAACTGCACCTTGCAGTACAAAAAAGTGCGTAAGATGTGTACAAACATTTGCTGCAGTGAAAATAATATAACGTTTGCTCAAGAAACATTCAGGGTATTGTCACAAAAAATTCAATCAGCCTAATTAAACACAATTCGCTCAGGCAGTTTATTACCGCTGCATATTTTTATGCTTAGGGATAAAATACTGTTTACTAGATATATAGGTTGGAGTAATCTCAAGAGTTGAGGTTTTCTCTGTCTGTCTGTCTGTCTGTCTGTGTCTCTCTCTCTCTCTCTCTCTCTCTCTCTCTCTCTCTCTCTCCCCCTCGTTAACACGCTCACTTCTGATTGGCTGCGAGCGGCCATTTTTTTTTCGTCTTCTGGGCTTTCTTCTCTTGTTTTTCGGAAGAAGTTACACGTTAATAAATGCGGAGTGCTTCGAAACGCGAGTTAGACGGACCATTAATAGTCGATGTAATTACGTAGGAGGTAGGGAGGAGGCAGTAACTCATCATGGCCGACATTATTGACACGGACCAACAAGCTTGCCCGTGGGCATGCTTTCACGCATTCATTTATTCGTGTATTCGGCCATTGATTCATTTACTTCATGCTGAACCAACGCGAAAAGATTAATCTTTTTCCTCTAGATCATGAGTGGGCGAGCAAGATAATCCTTGGCTCAATATCGCGACACAAAACAATAGATAATCTGGAGCCACCCGCCCCTAGGTTACCTTGACACAGGAGTTCATCATGTCAACACAGGTACCCCACACCGGGGTATAAAGTCACAGTGATGTCTTTGGGTGGGGTATAACGCCATGCAAGTACCTTTGGCGGTGGTGTAAACACAACTATCTTTAACAGCGAGGTTCAGGGCCCCCACATATACCTTTAACAGTGTTCAATCACCACTTACACAATATACCACTGTCCTACACAACCACCACTTACACAACACAGCACAGTCCTACACAACCACCACTTACACAACCACCACTTACACAACACACCACTGTCCAACACAACCACCACAGTCCTACACAACCACCACTTACACAACCACCACTTACACAACACACCACTTACACAACCACCACTTAATTTAAAACCACTTATTCATCGAAAAAGTTGCGCTCCAACTCCTCGGTACTAGCATTTATAACTTTATATGCAAGTGAATTAAGTTGCAGACTCAATCCTTGTCTAAGTGTATCTTGTTACTAGCAAAGTGATCGTTATACAGGTGTAATCTGTTACTAGCAGAGTGTACTCTTGTTACTAGCAGTGCACTCGTTATTAGCAGGGTGTAATCTTGTTACTAGCAGAGTGTACTCTTGTTACTAGCAGTGCACTCGTTACTAGCAGGGTGTAATCTTGTTACTAGCAGAGTGTAATCCTGTTACTAGCAGAGTGTAATCCTGTTACTAGCAGAGTGTACTCTTGTTACTAGCAGAGTGTACTCTTGTTACTAGCAGAGTGCACTCTTGTTACTACTAGTGCACTCTTGTTACTAGCAGAGTGCACTCTTGTTACTACTAGAGTGCACTCTTGTTACTACTAGTGCACTCTTGTTCACTAGAGTGCACTCTGTTACTACTAGAGTGCACTCTTGTTACTACTAGAGTGCACTCTTGTTACTACTAGAGTGCACTCTTGTTACTACTAGAGTGCACTCTTGTTACTACTAGAGTGCACTCTTGTTACTACTAGAGTGCACTCTTGTTACTACTAGAGTGCACTCTTGCTACTACTAGAGTGCACTCTTGTTACTACTAGAGTGTACTCTTGTTACTAGCAGAGTGTACTCTTGTTACTAGCAGAGTGTACTCTTGTTACTAGCAGAGTGTACTCTTGTTACTAGCAGAGTGTACTCTTGTTACTACTAGAGTGTACTCTTGTTACTACTAGAGTGTACTCTTGTTACTACTAGAGTGTACTCTGTTACTACAGTGTACCTTGTTACTACTAGAGTGTACTCTTGTTACTACAGTGTACTCTTGTTACTACAGAGTGTACTCTTGTTACTAGCAGTGTACTCTTGTTACTAGCAGTGTACTCTTGTTACTACTAGAGTGTACTCTTGTTACTACTAGAGTGTACTCTTGTTACTACTAGAGTGTACTCTTGTTACTACTAGAGTGTACTCTTGTTACTACTAGAGTGTACTCTTGTTACTACTAGAGTGTACTCTTGTTACTACTAGAGTGTACTCTTGTTACTACTAGAGTGTACTCTTGTTACTAGCAGTGTACTCTTGTTACTAGCAGAGTGTACTCTTGTTACTAGCAGAGTGTACTCTTGTTACTAGCAGAGTGTACTCTTGTTACTAGCAGAGTGTACTCTTGTTACTAGCAGAGTGTACTCTTGTTACTAGCAGAGTGTACTCTTGTTACTAGCAGAGTGTACTCTTGTTACTAGCAGAGTGTACTCTTGTTACTAGCAGAGTGTACTCTTGTTACTAGCAGAGTGTACTCTTGTTACTAGCAGAGTGTACTCTTGTTACTAGCAGAGTGTACTCTTGTTACTAGCAGAGTGTACTCTTGTTACTAGCAGAGTGTACTCTTGTTACTAGCAGAGTGTACTCTTGTTACTAGCAGAGTGTACTCTTGTTACTAGCAGAGTGTACTCTTGTTACTAGCAGAGTGTACTCTTGTTACTAGCAGAGTGTACTCTTGTTACTAGCAGAGTGTACTCTTGTTACTAGCAGAGTGTACTCTTGTTACTAGCAGAGTGTACTCTTGTTACTAGCAGAGTGTACTCTTGTTACTAGCAGAGTGTACTCTTGTTACTAGCAGAGTGTACTCTTGTTACTAGCAGAGTGTACTCTTGTTACTAGCAGAGTGTACTCTTGTTACTAGCAGAGTGTACTCTTGTTACTAGCAGAGTGTACTCTTGTTACTAGCAGAGTGTACTCTTGTTACTAGCAGAGTGTACTCTTGTTACTAGGGTGCAGAGTGTACTCTTGTTACTAGCAGAGTGTACTCTTGTTACTAGCAGAGTGTACTCTTGTTACTAGCAGAGTGTACTCTTGTTACTAGCAGAGTGTACTCTTGTTACTAGCAGAGTGTACTCTTGTTACTAGCAGAGTGTACTCTTGTTACTAGCAGAGTGTACTCTTGTTACTAGCAGAGTGTACTCTTGTTACTAGCAGAGTGTACTCTTGTTACTAGCAGAGTGTACTCTTGTTACTAGCAGAGTGTACTCTTGTTACTAGCAGAGTGTACTCTTGTTACTAGCAGAGTGTACTCTTGTTACTAGCAGAGTGTACTCTTGTTACTAGCAGAGTGTACTCTTGTTACTAGCAGAGTGTACTCTTGTTACTAGCAGAGTGTACTCTTGTTACTAGCAGAGTGTACTCTTGTTACTAGCAGAGTGTACTCTTGTTACTAGCAGAGTGTACTCTTGTTACTAGCAGTGTACTCTTGTTACTAGCAGTGTACTCGTTACTAGCAGACTGTACTCTTGTTACTACAAGAGTGTACTCTCGTTACTAAAGTTTACTACTGTAGAATATGCGATCTAAGCTCACTTATTGCAAGTAATTATTGTGTCAAGTTGTTTTTAGAAAATAAAGTATTTCACATCGTCGCCGTGTGTGTGTGTGTGTGTGTGTAGGCACACGCCAGGACACGAAGAATGCGGGTGGTGGCAGCACGCCCAAGTTTAGTGACCTCTGGAACCACCTGGTGTGCGATGTTAGTGCTAAGTGACTAGACTTGCAGGCAAAAGGACTGCAACCGTAGCCACCAATAATTAATCAGTAAGACCCTTGTGAGCTGCAAAGAGTCTGCAACTAGGGATATTACACTGACAGTACGACCCTTAACAGCCCTGGTTACTAAAAAGAGTGTACCACCCCACACGATAGTGGTCACTATCAGGGGTTGTGAGCACCTTATATCTCTCTCCCTCTCACCTTTGATATACCTTTGCCTTTGAAGAGTTTCGAGAGTATCTACTCTCTGAGCCCGGCCATGGGCCAGGCTCGTCTGGTGCTTGCCTGGTCAACCAGGCTGTTGCTGCTGGAGGCCCGCTGCCCCACATATCCATCACAGCCTGGTTGATCTGGCACCTGGTGAAGATATTTGTCCAGTTTCCTCTTGAAGGCTTCTACACTGGTTCCAGCCGTGTTTCGGATATCTTCTGGTAAGATGTTGAATAGTCTGGGACCCCGGATGTTAATACAGTGCTCCCGTATTGTCCCCACCGCACCCCTGCTCCTCACTGGGTTTATTTTACACTTTCTCCCATATCTCTCACTCCAGTATGTTGTTATGGCAGTGTGCAGATTTGGGACCAGGCCCTCAAGTACTTTCCATGTATATATTATCATGTATCTCTCTCCCTCCGCTCCAATGAGTACATGTTCAAGACTTGAAGGCGTTCCCAATAATTTAGATGTTTCAATGGCTCAATGTGAGCCGTAAACGATCTCTGGATTTGTTCCAGCTCTGCTACCTCTCCTGCCCTGAACGGGGCCGTCAGCACTGAGCAGTATTCTAAGTGAGGGAGCACTAGCGATTTGAATAGTGTCACCATCGGCATTATTTCCCTTGTTTTGAAAGTTCTCAATACCCACCCCGTCATCTTCCTGGCTGTTGTGATCTTTGTCTTGTTATGGTCTTTAAACGACAGATCAGCAGACATAATTATTCCCAAGTCCTTTACGTGTTCCTTTCGTTCTATGTGGTGACCCTCTTGCGTTTTGTATATAGTGTTCCTTTTGAGTTCTTCATTTTTTCCATACCTAAGCAGCTGAAACTTATCACCATTGAACGTCATGTTGTTCTCCACTGCCCATTGGAAGACCTTGCTTATGTCCTCCTGTAATTTTTCAGTGTCCTCTACCGTAGTGACTTTCATGCTTATTTTAGTGTCATCTGCAAATGATGATACAAAAGTGTGCTGGGTGTTTTTATCTATGTCTGCTATGAGGATGAGAAACAGCACTCAAAAGTCTTCAGTGTTTTCTGTCTGGATGTAAGAGGTAGACGAGAATGAGGAGATAAGAGTATGAATAGGAGGAAGAACGAGGTAGAGGTAGAAAATATTGATGTATGGAAGAGAGGAGGTACAGAAAGAGAAAGATGAAGGACATGGTAAAGAGAAAGTAATTAGAGGAGGAAATAGTTGAAAGGAGGACACGGAGTAGGAGAAGAAGGGGGGGGAGGAGGAGGAAGAGGTGGGTGAAAACAGGAAGTAGAATTAATAAAAAGATATAGTAGGAGGTAAAGGAAGAAAAAGGTAAAAGAGGAAGAGAAGGTAGTGAAGAAAAGAAGTAAACCAAGAGGAAATAAAGGACAAAGGATGTGGAGGAGTAGGTTAAAATAAAGGAGAGAGAAAGAGAGAACGAGAGAAAAAGAGCGGGTGGAGAAAGGTGGGGGGTGAAATGGGTGCTTGTTAGAGAGCACTCTGTCTTGAGAGATTGTTAAACAATACATGGTGCTGTGTCAGATATTCTTCCCCCTTCATCCTTCCCCCAACACCCGTGCTGCCCTTCCATCCCTCCCCCAACACCCATGCTGCCACTCCCTCCTTCAATACCCGTGCTGCCCCTCCTTCCTCCAACACCCGTGTTGCCCCTTCATCCCTCCTCCAACACCCATGCTGCCCCTTCATCCCTCCTCCAACACCCATGATGCCCCTTCATCCCTCCTCCAACACCCATGCTGCCCCTTCATCCCTCCTCCAACAGCCTCTTAATATTTTCCACCTTGCATTATGATTATTATTATTATATGGAGGTCAGAAAATACACACCAATCTATTCCTCTTGTTCTTGCTTCTCAAAACTGTGCAGTTACAAAGTGAATGCAAAAAAAATATTGCAAATACATGGACTTTCAGACGATGTTTTCCTTTACAAACCAACAACATTTTGTATCTTTTTTTTATACATTAACATACTATCATGAATTGCGGTAGCATGCAAATTTTTAGCTTTACAACGGTTTAAATAACGCTGCTTAAGAGTTGAATAATATAATAATATATCCTCGTGTCTAGCAGAGTATATCATCGTGTCTAGTAGAGTATATCCTCGTGTCTTGTAGAGTATATCCTCGTGTCTAATGTATCCTCGTGTCTACTGGAGTACATCCTAGGCAGAATGATCGCCTCGTAGCTCGTGTGTGTCCCTGTGCGCTGATATGCTCGTAAGCCAAGTAAAAAATTTCAAAATGATATTGACTGTGGAAGTGCTGTAGAAAGAGTCGAGTAACGTGAAATCTACGGATGTACTAGACACCATTTCACTTCGTCAGTCTTCACCGTTTCACTTCGTCAGTCTTCACCGTTTCACTTCGTCAGTCTTCACCGTTTCACTTCGTCAGTCTTCACCGTTTCACTTCGTCAGTTTTCACCGTTTCACTTCGTCAGTCTTCACCGTTTCACTTCGTCAGTCTTCACCGTTTCACTTCGTCAGTCTTCACCGTTTCACTTCGTCAGTCTTCACCATTTTACTTCGTCAGTCTTCACCATTTCACTTCGCCAGCTGCTCCTCGTTATTTTCTCTTAGCAAAGGCACTGTGGTAATATTGACTAGTGAATTCACCCTGTGACTCGAACAGGAAAGACATAATTTTTTCTTCTCCTTGAATCCCCTGTGAGTGTTGGATCCATGCCAACACCAGTCTGCCAGTTTCTCTCTCTCTTCACGCCTTCCCCATGTATTAAATCTCAAGACTTTTTCACAGTGCAGAGAAAAATATATTTTTTAAACCAGGTGTCTAGCGCATTTCGCACATTTTTAATAATCACAGACAGCACTAGTTGTCACAAATGGGGAATGGGAATGGCATCGTTTTGACTGATTTGTATTATTTACACATCAACTAGAACCGTCTGCCTATTGTTCGCTTGCAACATAAACAATGGGGAATATTAATATCGATTCGTTATCATTATTAATTTGTTGCCGTAAGGGTCATAAAGTGAGGTAATCAGGTCTGACAAAAGGAAAGTGACAGTAGTTCCAAATCTCAGCATCATGGCAACCACTCCTTCTCCTGAAGGAAGACGAATCCACAGTTACGTGCCGGGTGCGAACGCCACCATCACTCAAGCAATAACAGACAAGCAGCCTCGTTGAGATTTTTTTCTTAAAGTGTGAATTAATTGAGGAGGTGGCTGTGGTGCGAGGCTGTCACTCTGGCACCCTGCTATCCTAAGTCCACTCTCAATGTCTAAGTGAAACGTGGGAGCTGCAGCTACATATTTCAAATTACAAAGGAAAGTATTGTGCTGACCACTGGGAATAAATAAGGACGGCGCCAGGTGTGGCTCTGGGAATTAACTAATTCATAAGAACTAAAAAACATGAGAGAGGAAGAACCAGGACAATATTCCTGGAACGGTAGTAAAGAGAGATATTTTTGTTAAAAATGGAATAAAATGCCAACAAGGTTAAGATTAAGACATATGTGCAACGGTTGGGTATCTTTACTGATAAAAAGGTTTCGTCTACACAGTAGGCTTCTTCAGTCAAATACAAAGGAAGCAGTAGTAATGAAATAATGATGTAATCATAATCAGTCAATCAAGGTTGATGGACTGATTACATCAGATTATTTTACCTACAGCCATTCACGATATATACACCGCGAGGTGTGTCTCTCGGTACACACGACATAACTTAATTCCTGTACAGGATTAGGAATTCCAGTATCCCCTTGATGATAGTCACTAGGTGACCTTCAGGTGGATAGACCTTAAATCTAAAAAGTTATTAATTTATCCTAAGATAATCGACATTATTATTTTTATTATTATATGAAGCGTGAAGCATATGAGTTGACATACCTTAACTAAACGAGTAAATGAACAAGCCGAAGAGTGAGTGAATGAATAAGTCGGTAAGTGAATAAGACGGCGAGTAAGTGAACGAGTGAGTGAACGGGCAAGCTAAGTGAGGGTTGAGACCACGAACACAGTACTGCACGATCAACCAAAGTGTATGGCTGCTCTATTCTATATGATAAGTGGTTACAGACACATGTGCAACACCTGGGTATCTTTAATGAGGCTGTTTCACCAACCAGTGACTCAGATTTATCAAGGCTAAAGAAACTATTAAGCCTACAGGACTGACGTCTCTACATCTTCCATCAAATAAAGATACCCAGGTGTTGAACACATGTTATTCCTCAACTCGCTAGTATTATGGACCATTAACGTACTAATGGATGTAGACCACGAGACAGAGAAACACTTCCCTCTCGTGATTTTTAGACATCATATGGGTGAGTGAAATATATTTGTTTGTTACTATTAAACTGTAGCGTTAATGAGGTTGAAGGAAGAATTGATGCAGTGTGAAAAGGAACTTTAAAAAGAATTGTTTTAGAATGGTATAAGTGAGCTGGGGTATATACTGCAGGTTCATATTAACCACAGTTAATACTTTTTTCTCTGTTAATATATATATGGAATAAACATATTTTCAATGTGCTACTCTTTAATAATGTTAATATTATTGTGACAGTGCCATCGTAATAAAGTCATCACTGCAATATAAATATATAATCGCAAAGGAGCGACAAGATGCAAAATAACCACAGAGGGAATTCAATGATAGAATTTATCTCCCTTGAAGTTATTTTGCATATATATATATATATATATATATATATATATATATATATATATATATATATATATATATATATATATATATATATATTACATGGTGGTGAGTCAACACCAGTGAATGCTGTCACAGACACATCAGACACAGATGCACTAGCATTTTTGTTACGACTTTTAAAATTAAACCATATAACATTCCACGGAACGATGGTGAGAATACATTTCAGTCTTCAAGAAGTTTAGTAACTCAAACAAGTACCAGAAACCATACGAAGTGAAGTAGAATAATTTGCATATTGTTAGTATGAGAAAACATCATACACTAATGTCAATAATATTCAAGACCGGCACTGAATGTTTAGTGGATGATGGTAATGATCTAAGTTTGCTGCTTCCGTGTAGGTATTGGAAAAGTGCCCAAGTGCCATATCCTGATATCCGGAGCCCTAAAACACATAGATTAGATGACTGTGGTCAGAACTACGACTAGAGTGAGGGTGAAATTATTCTTCAAGAACTCACTGACAACAGCAAGGTGTAGAGGTAGCAGCTGGTAATGATGGCGATGATATGATAATGAGGGTGTAGTAGTATCTGCAAGTCTCGTAGTTGAAATATTTCACCGAGACAAGGAAGTGGTTACACTATTCTATATAACAGTTACATTGTGGAAACACTTGTTATATGAGGCTGCACTAAGTTATACTTTGGAAACGCTCACAGTGTGGTTACTCTTTAATATAAGTTTACATTGTGGGGACATTCGCTTTAGCTGTTTTCCTCTGTTTTATTCCATGACACGTGATATGAACCACTGAAGTTATTATTAGGAGTTTATCATTCAATATGGGCTATACTACACACAAGGTGGACACAATCAGTGAGGATAGCATCACGGAAACATACGGGGAAGAAAAAAAAAAAAGGGATAGGTGGAAAAGAGAAATGAAAAAGGGAAAAGGGAAAATTTTAGGAGAGGGGAAAATTTGGGTAGGAAAGAGTGGCTGGTGTGAAGAGGAGTCTCTGAGAGTATGTAGTGGAGAATTACAGCAAAGAGAGGATCCCTAGAAAAATATATATTAGGTAATATGGCTGACACATACTAAGGAATGGGTGAACATGGAAGCATCATATCGAAGAGGAGGGTTACGTAAGCGGCAGAGGGGAGTGGAAAAAATAAAAAGGCGGTCCGTGTCGGCGACACTACTTTCGGAGCGGCGGTACTAAGTGAAAACCCGCTCATTATTCTCCCCCACCGCCTTTCCCCATTCATCCCCCCCCCCCACCTGCCTCTGTCTTATTCCCGGAACCCCTCGAGAATATAACTAGGTTGCTCACTTGGCCCATAAGCCTTTCTTCTCACTCATTGTTCCTCCTTTCCTTTACTCGCTCGATCTTCCCAGTTCTGTTAAGTCGCAGACTTAATGGTCCACGAGAAGAAAATAAAGACAACGCCTACTTTTCATTTCCTACGTGAGGATTAGCTGTGAGAAGCTACGGACACATTACAAACAAAATCATAACCAATCGTATTTAATTTTCAAAGCTGCGATGGTGTTATAAAACAACGGAACAATGTTAAGTTGCACTTGGCATTAACAAGGTTAGTTTGATACGCCAGATGGTTTCAACTGAAAAATGTGAAGTAATTTGCATGACGAGGTAGATCAGGCAGAGAGTGACTATCATCCTCATTGCTGCCTAGGCTTCTAAGGATCTTCTTTGAGATTTCCACACCGTCCTCTGGGTGTCTTTGTAACATAGGACATCCAGAGAGAACGAGAGAGATTGAAAATCCTCCCCACATAATTACTACCTCCGTTCCCCCTCTCTTCTTTTCACTTGGTTCTACAGCATCACCCATCCCACATACATCTCATAGCCAAGAAATCCCCTGCGGTAGCTTGTCCCTCAAGCCCTGGACGAGACATTCACGGTGAAGCAGGTGGGTGTCGACTCATGCCACCAGATAATCACAGACCTTCCCTACTCTCCCCACTCTCTGTATCCCTTCTCCTCCACATCTCTGCCACGGTGAGGACACCACAGACATATGCTACAGTAATAACATATCACATGGCGTGCAGTTGTCTGCTATAGGCCGGACAGATGTAAGTATTGCACATTTCATAGTAAATGCAAACCAGACATTATGGGACAAATTTTCAAGATTAGAGGCCTTCTGGACTTTGCCCAGTGTAGGCCATACTAAAAGATCTTGCGTGATGGACAGGTGGAGAAGGAAAAAAATAAGTGTGAAGAGAGGGTGAAAAGATAATGAGACTCAGGAGATACAGTAACCCAATAGATAATGTGAAGATAGGGTGACCAAATAGAGAAAATGAGGAAAGAAATAGTGAAAGGATAGTGAAAGTAAGGGAAGAATATGTGAGTGGATAAAATGAGAGGAAGATGATGAAAGAGGGTGGAAGGACCGTGTTAAAGAGTAATGGGAATCGGATGGGTCGCGAATTTTGGCCAGAGGCGGAGAGAGGGGCGAGGAGACGCCGACTAGCCTACAGGGAAATAAGGAAGGATCAAGAAAAACTTGAGATTAAGAATGGAGCCTCATAGAGACGAGGCTGTGCTGTCTTACAGCAGAGACGAGGGGACAGGAGACTGATGAAGACAGGAGCACGCTGATGATGATGATAATATATAGTGAAGCCTGCGGGTGCACACAAAATGACGATCAACAATGCTACGAAGAATTAAAATATTAGACAATGATGAAATGAAAAAAACATAACCACCTGAAAGAACGTTCATGCCCAATGAAAAGTAAACATTACGTTTATTATTATTATTATTTCTAGATTTGAATCGTTCTTGCGCGAACATCTAAGTAATGTAATGTAGTAGTAATACTGTTACCCAATATGGGATACAGTATACGGTGGGATACTTGATACGTACCTACAGTATACAGTGGGATACCTGATACATACCTATAGTACACGGTGAGATACTTGATACCTACAGTACACGTGATATATACCTACACTACATATGGGATACATAACTACAGTACACTGGCAAGAAGATAATAATACTCATTCAGTCATTTGTTCTCTCTAGACAGGAATATTGCTGTAGAGTGACAGCACCTTCTCAGGCAGGAAAAATTACAGTTCAGGAAAATGTACAGTGAATATTCACTGAGCACATAAATTCAGTCAAGCGCCTGCACAACGAAATCACTCCCTATGAAAGTAAGAGGATGGGCAGGGCTAACAGCAATTAGTATTCTTGAATTGGGCTGACAGAACACATACTTGAAGATACATTAGGGTCCCAACTTCGGCATGTGTTCCCAGTGTTTCACTTAGCAATAAGTCATTGTAACCCTGAACTTACTATCGCAGAGAAAATACGGTGCAAAATATTCCCAGTGAATAGCAGGGGTGCCATGTGTACACTGAGAAATAAATGTAAAAGGACCAAGACTTTTTCAACACCTTCCCTTCATGCATTAGGAAAATTACGAACACCCTCCCTTTATCTACTCAGGCGCATACCTTTATGTACCCATATGCACGTATGTTCTCTCCTTCCTGTATCTACTAAAATAGACTTCCCGAGGAGATCGAAATACACAGCTCTTCATATTCTCGTGTCCATGTCTCCAACGCTTCACTTTTTTAGTAATATATATATATATATATATATATATATATATATATATATGTCGTGCCGATTAGGTAAAACTTGCGATTTTGGCTTAAATAGCAACGCTCACCTTGCCATATAAGACAAGTGAAAATTTGTGTATGCAATAATTTCGCCAAAATCATTCTGAACATAACGAAAAAAATATATTTCATTGTGTTTGTTTATTATTAAATTAATGTTAACGTATCTAAAATATATTTAGTTGGGTTAGGCTAAATTAAATTGCGCTTGTTGTAATAAGGTTAGGTAGGTTTTCAAAGTTTCTCTTGGTACAAAATTATAAATTCTTACATTAACATAAATGAAAAAATATATCTTTAAACGTATAAGAGAAAATTTTAGAAAGGACTAAATTTTAGAGGAGTTCTTGCTAATTGACCAGTTTTACCTAATCGGCACGACATATATATATATATATATATATATATATATATATATATATATATATATATATATATATATGTCGTGCCGAATAAGTAAAACTGGTCAATTAGCAAGAACTCATTTAAAATAAAGCCCTTTCTAAAATTTTCTTTTATATATTTAAAGATATATTTTTTTTCATTTATGTTATTGTAAAAATGAATAATTTTGTACCAAAAGAACCTTAGAAAACTTACCTAACCTTATTATAACAAACGCAATTTAATTTAGTCTATTTTTTTATTAACACATCGGCCGATTCCCACCAAGGCAGGGTGGCCCGAAAAAGAAAAACTTTCATCATCATTCACTCCATCACTGTCTTGCCAGAAGGGTGCTTTACACTACAGTTATAAAACTGCAACATTTACACCCCTCCTTCAGAGTGCCGGCACTGTACTTCCCATCTCCAGAACTCAAGTCCGGCCTGCCGGTTTCCTGAATCCCTTCATAAATGTTACTTTGCTCACACTCCAACAGCACGTCAAGTATTAAAAACCATATGCCTCCATTCACTCCTATCAAATACGCTCACACATGCTTGCTGGAAATCCAAGCCCCTCGCACACAAAACTTCCTTTACCCCTTCCTCCAACCTTTTCTAGGCCGACCCCTACCCCGCCTTCCCTCCACTACAGATTTATACACTCTCGAAGTCACTCTGTCTCGTTCCATTCTCTCTACATGTCCAAACCACCTCAACAACCCTCCTCAGCTCTCTGGACAATCGTTTTGGTAATCCTGCACCTCCTCCTAATTTCCAAACTCCGAATTCTCTGCATTATATTCACACCACACATTGACCTCAGACATGACATCTCCACTGCCTCCAGCCTTCTCCTCGTTGCAACATTCATCACCCATGCTTCACACCCATATAAGAGCGTTGGTATAACTATACTCTCATACATTCCCTCTTTACTTCCATGGACAAGGTTCTTTGTCTCCACAGACTCGAAGTGCTCCACTCACCCTTTTCCCCTCATCAATTCTATGATTCACCTCATCCTTCATAGACCCATCCGCCGACATGTCCACTCCCAAATATCTGAATACATTCACCACCTCCATACTCTCTCCCTCCAATCTGATATCCAATCTTTCGTCACCTATTCTTTTTGTTATTCTCATCACCTTACTCTTTCCTATATTCACTTTCAATTTTCTTCTTTTACACACCCTACCAAATTCATCCACCAACCTCTGCAGCTTCTCTTCAGAATCTCCCAAAAGCACAGTGTCATCAGCAAAAAGCAACTGTGACAACTCCCACTTTGTATTTGCTTCTTTATCTTTTAGCCCAACACCTCTTGCCAAGACCCTCGCATTCACTTCTCTTACAACCCCATCTATAAATATATTGAACAACCACGGTGACATCACACATCCTTGTCTAAGGCCCACTTTTACTGGGAAATAGTCCCTTCCCTCCTACACACTCTAACCTGAGCCTCACTATCCTCATAAAAACTCTTCACTGCTTTCAGTAACCTTCCTCCTATTCCATACACCTGCAACATCTGCCACATTGCCCCCTATCTACCCTATCATACGCCTTTTCCAAATCCATAAATGCCACAAAAACATCTTTACCCTTATCCAAATACTGTTCACCTATATGTTTCACTGTAAACACTTGGTCTACACACCCCTACCTTTCCTAAAGCCCCTTGTTCATCTGCTATCCTGCTTTCTGTTTTACTCTTAATTCTTTCAATAATAACTCTACCATACACTTTACCAGGTACACTCAACAGACTTATTCCCCTATAATTTTTGCACTCTCTTTTGTCCCCTTTGCCTTTATACAAAGGAACAATACACGCTCTCTGCCAATCCCTAGGTACCTTACCCTCTTCCATACATTTATTAAATAATAGCACCAACCACTCCAAAATTATATCCCCACCTGCTTTTAACATTTCTATCTTTATCCCATCAATCCCAGCTGCCTTACCCCTTTCATTCTACCCACTGCCTCACGAACTTCCCTACACCCACAACTGGCTCTTCCACACTCCTACAAGATGTTATTCCTCCTTGCCCTACACACGAAATCACAGCTTCCCTGTCTTCATCAACATTTAACAAATCCTCAAAATATTCTCTCCATCTTCCCGATACCTCTAACTCTCCATTTAATAACTCTCCTCTCCTATTTTTAACTGTCAAATCCATTTGTTCTCTAGGCTTCCTCAACTTATTAATCTCATTCCAAAACTTTTTCTTATTTTCAACAAAATTTGCTGATAACATCTCACCCACTCTCTCATCTGCTCTCTTTTTACATTGCTTCACCACTCTTTTAACCTCTCTTTTTCTCTCCATATACTCTTCCCTCCTTGCATCACTTCTACTTTGTAAAAACCTCTCATATGCTAACTTTTTCTCCCTTACTACTCTCTTTACATCATCATTCCACCAATCGCTCCTCTTCCCTCCCGCACCCACTCGCCTGTAACCACAAACTTCTGCTGAACACTCTAACACTACATTTTTAAATCTACCCCATACATTTTCGACCCCATTGCCTACACTCTCACTAGCCCATCTATCCTCCAATAGTTGTTTATATCTTACCCTAACTGCCTCCTCTTTTAGTTTATAAACCTTCACCTCTCTTTACTTACTGATTCTATTTTCCTTGTATCCCATCTACCTTTACTCCCACTGTAGCTATAACTAAAAAGTGATCTGATATATCTGTAGCCCTCTATAAACATGTACATCCTGAAGTCTACTCAACAGTCTTTTATCTATCAATACATAGTCCAACAAACTACTGTCATTACGCCCTACATCATATCTTGTATACTTATTTATCCTTTTTTCTTAAAATATGTATTACCTATAACTAAACCCCTTTCTATACAAAGTTCAATCAAAGGGCTCCCATTATCATTTACACCTGGCACCCCAAACTTACCTACTACACCCTCTCTGCATGTTTCTCTCACTTTAGCATTTAGGTCCCCTACCACAATTACTCTCTCATTTGGTTCAAAAGTTCCTATACATTCGCTTAACATCTCCCAAAATCTCTCTCTCTCCTCTACACTCCTCTCTTCTCCAGGTGCATACACGCTTATTATGACCCACTTTTCGCATCCGACCCTTATTTTAATCCACATAATCCTTGAATTTACACATTTATATTCCCTCTTTTCCTTCCATAACTGATCCTTCAACATTATTGCTACCCCTTCCTTAGCTCTAACTCTCTCAGATACTCCTGACTTAATCCCATTTATTTCTCCCCACTGAAACTCGCCTACCCCCTTCAGCTTTGTTTCGCTTAGGGCCAGGACATCCAACTTCTTTTCATTCATAACATCGGCAATCATCTCTTTCTTATCATCCGCACTACATCCACGCACATTCAGACAACCCAATTTTATAAAGTTTTTCTTCTTCTCGTTTTTAGTAGATTTGTACAGGAGAAGGGGTTACTAGCCCATTGCTCCCGGCATCTTAGTCGCCTCATACGACACGCATGGCTTACGGAGGAAAGATTCTTTTCCACTTCCCCATGGACAATAGAGAAAATAAAAGGAACAAGAGCTATTAAGAAAAAGAAGAAAAACCTAGATGTGTGTATGTATATATATGCATGTGTATGCCAGTGTAGTGTGACCTAAAGTGTAAGTAGAAGTAGCTAGATATACCTGTTATCCAGCGTGTTTATGAGACAGAAAAAAGACACCAGCAATCCTACCATCATGTAAAACAGTTTCAGGTTTCTGTTTCACAGTCACCTGGCAGGACGGTAGTACCTCCCTGGGTGGTTGCTGTCTACCAACCTACTACCTAAAATTTAGTCTAATCCAACTAAATATATTTTATATAAGTTTACAATAATTTAATAATAAACAAACAACGAAATATATTTTTTTTCGTTAAATTCAGAATGATTTTTGAGAAATTATTGCATACACAAATTTTCGCTTGCCCTATTCGGTAAGAAGTGCGTTGCTATTTAAGCCAAAATCGCAAGTTTACTTATTCGGTACGATATATATAAACTACGTTTCGTTGGAAAATTAAACTGTGTTCTTTGTACTTAATGAGTTTTTTTTTTGTGAATTTAGTAGTTTTGATATACACGAAATTTTGGCAGGAAAATTTCTCGTCTTTGCCAGTTGATGTGACCACATATTTGTCCACGGAACCATTATTAACTTGTAATTTATAGGTAGTTTTAAGAATATTCGATATCAGACACCCCATCTTTATTCACTTTCTAAGAAGCGATAAACCCGCGTATGGTATTCGACTCCAGGGATGGTGAAAGCTCGATCCCCTTTCCGCTAATCGAGACAGGCTACCTACCTATAACAACCATACCGCCTTTAGTAGTGAATCTAACCATCCACTATCGACTCTGTCTTTTGTGGTCCAACGATTGCTTCATATGAGTATATTTCCAAGCCTCCAGCCGTTTTTATCTCCCCTTTATATTATTTCCTACTGCCTCGATGTCCATTTCTCTACTGGCAGCCCCTGAACCACGTAAAAATATTCCCTGGCGTGGAGGAATCAGAGTTTAGATGTAGGCAGCAAATCAGCGTGTTGGCCGGTGCCCTCCCTCAGATAGGGTGACGGTGGTGGCTAACTGCTGAAGACCCAGAGGGATCCTGGAAAGGGGAGACACGCGTACCTGATTGACAGTGGCTGAAGGGAAATGGCAGAGTGACGCAGAGAAATTGGAGGATATGCAAAAATTGAGAGGGTACGATGAGGAGGGAAAGGAAGATGCAGGGATAGGAAAGAGGATAAAAAAAAGAAAATGGTAGACGGAAAATGAAAAGAGATATTGGGAGAGAGAGAGAGAGAGAGAGAGAGAGAGAGAGAGAGAGAGAGAGAGAGAGAGAGAGAGAGAGAGAGAGAGAGAGAGAGAGACGATGAGGTGAAATTTGACCACGAAGAAAACTGCGTTTAACTTTAACAACAAATCAG
This sequence comes from Cherax destructor, assembly GCA_009830355.1. Lineage (NCBI taxonomy): Eukaryota > Metazoa > Arthropoda > Malacostraca > Decapoda > Parastacidae > Cherax > Cherax destructor. The sequence goes on from WNWK01003152.1 coordinate 61,553, forward strand.
TAAAGAGAACTTAAGGTGAGCATCATACTCGACACCAGACTACTAAGCAGCTTTCTTCTTCCTTTAACGGTACCACCACCTTCAGCAGCGCCACCACCTTCCGTCAACGGTGCCACAACAATCAACGGTGCCACAACAATCAGCGGCGCCACCACCTTCCTTCAACGACGCCACCACCGTCAACGGTGAAACCAGCTTCGTTTAACGGTACCACAACCTTCAGCGGCGCCACCACCTTCCGTCAACGGTGCCACAACTTTCAGCGGCGGCGCCACCTTCCTTCAACGGTGCCACCACTTTCCTTCAACGGCGCTATCACCATCCTTCAACGGCGCCACCATCTTTCTTCAGCGGTGCCACCACTTTCCTTCAACGGCGCCATCACCTTCCTTCAACGGCACCACCACCTTTCTTCAGCGGTGCCACCACTTTCCTTCAATGGTGACACCACCTTCCGTCAACGACGCCACCACCTTCCTTCAACGGTGCCACGCCTCCGGCATCACCTCCCACAGGTCAAGACGCTCATACTATCCTCCTGGGAGAGGAGGATGACTTGGCGGTGTCCTTCAAGACTATCACTACGCGGCAGGACTTTGGGAGAGACGCTCGCGGGGAAAGGATACTGGCAGGCCAGGCCCCAAGGACCTCGCCGCTGACATCCTATACGGGCGTATTGCTTCCGAGAGGATCAGTCTGTAGACTCTGGCCGATTACCGTGATAACAGGACGGGTTGCGTCCCCTTTCCTCACCCACAGACGTTCTCGATTCTTTCAATGCGGTGGTGGTGGCTGCGGTAGTGATGGATGTGGCTGTGGTGGCGGCGGCTGTGGCGGTGGTGGCAGCGGCTGAGGTGGTGGTGGGGTGGTGATGGTGGTAGTTGGGGTGGGGGTCGTTGGGGTGGTGGTGGTGGTGGCTATGGTCATATTTTGTGGGTAGGTGGTTTTTGAATGATGGGGAGAGGAATTTGGATGGTGAGAACAGGTCTGCAGGTAGACGGCTGGTACTGTAGAGGTTGTCAACAGGTAGACGGCTGCTACTGAAGGGGTTGACAAAATGAAAATAAAAGGTTTCACAGTGTTGGCACTAGGGCCTCAAGCGAAAGAAAATTCAACCTTAACAACAGATAATATTTTTCAAGCAAATGCATGCCTGGACAGAATAAATTCACCGTGTATCCAATGCAACAACAAAAAAGGGGGGGGGGAGGGAGAGAATTAACAGGCAAGTACAGTCATTAATTACCAAGAAATTTCCCTTCCAAGGGCGCACTATCAACCCCTCCTTCCAAATCCCCCCCAAAATATCCCAAACACAGTTTTCATTACAGTGAAGGAAGGTTGGCAGGACCTGGAGACTTCGTTACTTCAGAGATGATGGTCATGTGTCGCGGCTACACAGACACATGCCCCTCCTGTGTATACCCACCATTTCTCCCTCCTCTTGTATACACACTCCCGGTCAGCCTGTTACACCCGTCAATCTCGTGTCTACATCACTGGGAGAAAAATTATTGTCGTTTACATAAGTTATGAGTCCTGAAGAACGACAGGTCTGGTGTTGACACAGAACCTTGTTTATGCTCTCGCCACACTGGCCCTGCATCCTGTTCTCACAACACACATGCAGGACGTCTTGTTTATGGTGGTCCATGTTAGCTATGATGACAGCACAGACTACACAGGAGTGGAAGCAACCAGGAGAGTAACAGCAGTGATGTGGCCAGAAGAATAACAGCAGTGAGGGAGCCAGGAGAGTAACAACAGTGAGGTAGTCAGGAGAGTAACATCAGTGATTTAGTCAGGAGAGTAATAACAGTACGGTAACCAGGAGAGTAACAACAGTAAGGTAGCCAGGAGAGTAACGACAATAAGGTAGCCAGAGACTAGTGAAGCTGCTACCCAAAATGTATGTGAAATACAGATGACCTCTCCACCTCAACCTCTCACCCTTTCCTACACCCCTCCCGACCACTACCTCCCTCCCTTCTCTCCTCCCCTCCTGCCCTTGACGACCACCACCATCCCTTTTCTCCACCCCTCCACATCCAACTCCCTCTTCTCTTCAATAATCCCCCCCTCAACTTTATTTTATGCATAAGGCGAAGTGGGAGGTAAAAAGTGTTTCTATTTGATCACCTGACTGAATTTCTAGAATATCTTAGTTCTGCGAAGATGTTTCAAATACCTGTCTGGTTAAACATGAATGATTCTTCGCCTTATTCCACAACCTCCTCTTCCATACTGCTACCTTTGCTCTCTAGCTTTCATTAATTCTACCTACACTGTGTGTGTGTGGGCGAGGCCATCTTGAGAGATGGTAATTCCCAAGTAACAGTAACTCCAGCTCTGCTAGAACACTCCGTGGCCACTGATCCCACTGAAGTCTCCCAGCTCAGATTGACGCATTTCATTCCATGAAGCGTGAAACCCATCTTGTGTGATGGAATATGGGAGAGAGAAAAAAAGTAGTTATACTGTGGTAACAAAAGTCAGCTATCGTATAGCTTTGCGCACATCAAAAGCACACTGCAGATGTACCCAATTTTAATTTAATACAAAAATCTATGCTATGCACCATGAGGCCTGGTCACAGACCAGGCCGCGGGGCGTTGACCCCCGAAACCCTCTCCAGTACCTACACTTTTATGTTCCACCCCCACCTCCATACTTCCATTCTCCCCAACACACCTCACCCCAATATCTCCAATTTTATTAGTCTTTCCCCACCAACCATACGCCATTACTTCCACTTTCATCGCCCCTCATCCCCCGCCAACTGTCATACGCCACCGCAACTCTCCATCGAATCCGTCAGATTTCCTGTCAAGCCTTAGTACACACTTTGCCCCTTCAAAAGAATAGTGCGACACCACGCCAAAAGCTCCCTTCCAATCCCCCCTCCCCTAAAAAAATAGCGAAGCAACGTTATCAAAAGAGTTGACGTGACACACTCCGACTCAGTCCGTCAGGCAGCGGAGGGAAGGGTGGAGAGGTGAGGGGAAAGAGTGAAGGAAAGAAATGCAGGAAAGAATCGGAAAAGAAAGTGAAGGAGGGAGTGTTGAGTCGTAGAGTCATGCACTAAGTCAGCTTGACGAAAACGCCTACTTCAACGTCTTTGGGGTGGATTTCTCTCTCTCTCTCTCTATTTATCTCTGCCTCTCTCTACCTTGCAGGTGACGAGACGCCAAATAAGACGCTAAGGGAGGCGTCAAAGGACACATCGAATTAAACATCAAGTCTGGTAGGGGCAAGGAGACAAGGCAAGAGACAATAGCAAAGGCTGAATGAACCAGACGTACCCAGAGTGGAGCAGCACAACACACGAGCTATGATAATGTCATACAACTTACTGCTTACATCGGAGAAGCCAAGGCAAGCAACTGCCATCCCTGCTAACAAGGAGCCTGCACTCTGCTTGCTTCCTTGCTTGCTTGCTTGCTTGCTTGCTTGCTTGCTTGCCTGCCTGCCTGCCTGCCTGCCTTGCAACTCTTGCGTTCATGTTGCTGCTAAGTTGAGCAGGTAAGTAGAGGTCATTAGCGGCGTCCATTACTCCTGAAACTAAAATATCCCTTCCCCACCTTTCTCTTCCAACCCTCTTTTTCTTCCCCCCTCTCTCTCTTTCTGTTTCCTCTTTATATCCCTCTTTCTCCCCGTCCCCCTCCCTATTCTAACCATCAGTAGCCAGCCTGTCACCATGCTCAGGAATACTTTGCTGGTAATCATCACTAAAAATCTGAGTTCGGTGCAAATTACGTACCTAAAAAACAATTGTGGGCTCTTCCAGTGAGCAGCGTGCCGAGGGTCATGGTTAAAGCGGTCTGGAAACAAGCATTCCGTGTAAACACACAACGTTGGAGACCTTGGCTACACATTCTCCATCCTAATGATGTATTTGTTGTGTGTTAGTGGTTCTGAGGCTTATCTTCCTCACGGCCGGTCTCAGACCAGGCCTCACAGGTCGAAAAGAAAATATCACAGCATTTAGAACCATTAAGAGGCACATCGCAAAGTGAAGGTATGTGCACAGTGAAGGTCAGTAGAGGTTTGAAGATTCCCATGTCATCTTACGTGTTCACGAGACAGAGAAAAGATCAGTAATCTTGCCAGAGTTCAGGATATGGTTCATATTTTTTTACGGAATGTGTCGGTGAGCCAGGGAAGACCTCGGTCACCTGACCAGAAGCTCCACTGAGTGTCAGGACACTGATTCCCATTAGTGACTAATAATAGCCTTCTGCCACCAGCCTTATTCATCAAGGAAAAAAAAATATGCTTTACATAACACTATCAGACCTACAGAGGTGCCAGCCTCCCCCTCACCATCAGACCTACAGAGGTACCAGCTGCCCCTCACCTTTTTTTTTTATTGCAGCCTAGAAAAGTGTGTGTGTGTGTGAATGTGTTAGTTACTATTTTGTCCTAGTGTGAATGTGTGTGTGAATGTGTGTGAGTGAGTGAGTGTGTGTGTGTGTGTGTGTGTGTGTGTGTGAATGTGTGTGTGTGAATGTGTGTGAATGTGTGTGTGTGTGTGTACTCACCTAGTTGTGGTTGCAGGGGTCGAGTCACCGTGTGTGTGTGTGTGTGTGTGTGTGTGTGTGTGTGTGTGTGTGTGTGTGTGTGTGTGTGTGTGTGTGTGTGTGTGTGTGTGTGTGTGTGTGTGTGTGTGTGTGTGTGTGGGGGCTGTCATGGCTACACTCCTATTGATCTTTGGTGAGGCCGTCACTCATGGCCACGACACCTCGTCCTCCCTCCACCCCTCCATCACTCCTCCCTCCATATGACACTCTTGTAGCTTTGATCACCTCTCAGGCCGCTCTCCGACTCACACCCAGCTGTTGACTTCAAGGCAAGCATGCCACTCGTAGTTATAAAACACTTTTTTCCTTCCCTACTGTGGGTGTACAGGTTCCCCTCTCACTTTGCTGTGAAAAGCTGTAACATCGCAGTGAATAGCTGTAACCCTGAGCAACGTCTCGCTCACTATGTGGGCGACACGTTGTCAGTAAAGGATCGCGTTACACTGCATTTGTGTCTCCTTTTCCATGGTGTTGGTATCTTATAGCACTTCCCTCCCACACATCCCGTGTCAACACCATGTGAAGCAGCATGCACGACTCCCATCACTGCCACCATGGGATAAATCCATACTCAAGGACCCTGACACCACTAAACACCACAACCAACACCTGTGTGTGTGTGTACTCATATAGTTGTGGTTGCAGGGGTCGAGTCATAGCTCCTGGCCCCGCCTCTTCACTGGCCGCTACTGGGTCACTCTCCCTACGCCATGAGCTTTATCATACCTCTTCTTAAAGCTATGTATGGAACCTGCCTCCACTACATCGCTTCCCAAACTATTCCACTTCCCGACCACTCTGTGACTGAAGAAATACTTCCTAACATCCCTGTGAATCATCTGAGTCTTCAACTTCCAACTGTGTCCCCTTGTTGCTGTGTCCTAACTCTGGAACATTCTGTCTCTGTCCACCTTGTCAATTCCTCTCAGTATCTTATATGTCGTTATCATGTCCCCCCTATCTCTCCTGTCCTCCAGTGTCGTCAGGTCGATTTCCCTTAACCTCTCCTCGTAGGACATACCCCTTAGATCCGGGACTAGTCTTGTTGCAAACCTTTGCACTTTCTCTAGCTTCTTTACGTGCTTGGCTAGATATGGGTTCGAAACTGGTGCTGCATACTCTAGTATGGGCCTAACGTACACATTGTACAGGGTCCTGAACGATTCTTTATTAAGATGTCGGAATGCTGTTCTTAGGTTTGCTAGGCGCCCGTATGCTGCAGCAGTTATTTGGTTGATTTGCCCCTCAGGAGATGTGCCTGGTGTTATACTCACCCCAAGATCTTTTTCCTTGATTGAGGTTTGTAGTCTCTGGCTCCCTAGACTGTACTCCGTCTGCGGTCTTCTTTGCCCTTCCCCAATCTTCATGACTTTGCACTTGGTGGGGTTGAACTCTAGGAGCCAATTGCTGGACCAGGCTTGCAGCCTGTCCAGATCCCTTTATAGTTCTGCTTGGTCCTCGTCCGATTGAATTCTTCTCATCAACTTCACATCATTTGCAAACAGAGACACTTCGGAGTCTATTCCTTCCGTCATGTCGTTCACAAATACCAGAAACAGCACCGGTCCTAGGACTGACCCCTGTGGAACCCTACTCGTTACCGGCGCCCACTCTGACAACTCGCCACGTACCATGACTCGCTGCTGTCTTCCTGACAGGTATTCCCTGATCCATTGTAGTGCCTTCCCTGTTATCCCTGCCTGGTCCTCCAGCTTCTGCACTAATCTCTTGTGTGGAACTGTGTCAAACGCCTTCTTACAGTCCAAGAATATGCAATCTACCCACCCCTCTCTCTCTTGTCTTACTGCTGTCACCCTGTCGTAGAACTCCAGTAGGTTTATGACACAGGATTTCCCGTCCCTGAAACCGTGTTGGCCGTCGTTGATAATCTCATTCCTTTCTAGGTGCTCCACCACTCTTCTCTTGATAATCTTCTCCATGACCTTGCATACTATACATGTCAGTGACACTGGTCTGTAGTTTAGTGCTACGTTCGTCTCCTTTTTTAAAAATTGGAACTACATTTGCTGTTTTCCATACCTCAGGTAACTGCCCTGTTTCGATAGATGTGTTGAAGATTGTTGTTAGGGGTACACATAGCTCCTCTTCTCCCTCTCTCAGGGCCCATGGAGAGATGTTATCCGGCCCCATCGCCTTTGAGGTATCTAGCTCGCTTAGTAGCCTCTTCACTTCCTCCTCAGTTGTGTATTGTGTCCAGTACCTGATGGTGTACCCTACCTCTCCGCCTTTCTGGAGGCCCTTCTATCTCCTCTGTGAACACCTCTTTGAATCTCAAGTTGAGCTCCTCACACACTTCACGGTCAGTTCTTGTGACCTCCCCCCCTTCCTTCCTCAGCCTGATCACCTGGTCCTTGACTGTTGTTCTCCTCCTGATGTGGCTATACAACAGCTTTGGGTCAGATTTGGCTTAGAACCATATGATCACTGGCCCCAAGGGGGTTTTCATGTGTGATGTGTCAATATCTGCACTATTCAGGGTGAATACTAGGTCCAGTCTCGCTGGTTCGTCCTCTCCTCTCTCTCTGGTAGTGTCCCTTACGTGTTGGTACACGAGATTTTTCAGTACCACCTCCATCATCTTAGCCCTCCACGTTTCTTGGCCCCCATGTGGCTCTACGTTCTCCCAATCGATTTCTTTATGGTTGAAGTCACCCATGATCAGTAGCTTCGCCCTGCTCGCATGAGCCCTTCTGGCCAATTCGGCCAGTGTGTCAACCATCGCTCTATTACTCTCACCATACTCTTGCCTTGGCCTCCTGCTGTTCTGTGGTGGGTTATACATCACTGCAATTACCACCTTTGGACCTCCGGACTAAAGCGTTCCTATTATACAATTTCCTGCTTCTCCTCTGTCCCCTCTCTCCAGCTCGTCAAAATTCCATCGGTTTTTGATCAGCAGTGCCACTCCACCCTTTCTGTTCCCTCCGTCTTTCCTCAGGATCTGATATCACGTTGGAAAGACGGCATCTGTTATCATCCCTGTGAGCTTTGTTTCAGTGAGGGCTATGATGTCCGGTGTGTGTACGTGTACTCACCCATTTGTGGTTGCCCTCCCCTCTTCATTGACCGCTACTAGGTCCTCTCTCACTGCTCCATGAGCTTTATTATACCTCGTCTTAAAACTATGTATGGTTCCTGCCTCCACTACATCACTTGTCAGACTATTCCACTTCCTGACAACTCTATGACTGAAGAAATACTTCCTAACATCCCTTTGACTCATCTGAGTCTTCAACTTCTAATTGTGACCCCTTGTTTCTGTGTCCCATCTCTGGAACATCCTCTGTCTGTCCACCTTATCTATTCCTCGCAGTATTTTGTATGTCGTTATCATGTCTCCCCTAACCCTCCTATCCTCCAGTGTCGTCAGGCCGATTTCCCTTAACCTTTCTTCGTAGGACATTCCCCTTAGCTCTGGAACTAGCCTTGTTGCAAACCTTTGCACTTTCTCTAATTTCTTGACATGCTTGACCAGGTGTGGGTTCCAAACTTGTGCTGCATACTCCAGTATGGCCCTGACGTACACGGTGTACAGAGTCATAAGCGATTCCTTACTGAGGTATCGGAACGCTATTCTCAGGATTGCCAGGCGCCCATATGCTGCAGCAGTTATACTCACCCCAAGATCTTTCTCCTAGAGTGAGGTTTGCAGTCTTTGGCCACCTAGCGTATATTCTGTCTGCGGTCTTCTTTGACCTTCCCCAATCTTCATGACTTTGCATTTGGTGGGGTTAAATTCAAGGAGCCAGTTGCTGGACCATGCGTCCAGCCTGTCCAGGTCTCTTTGTAGTCCTGCCTGATCCTCATCTGATTTAATTCTCCTCATTAACTTCACATCGTCTGCGTGTGTGTGTGTGTGTGTGTGTGTGTGTGTGTGTGTGTGTGTAGTTTGTACCACACAAATAAACATATAGATTAAGCAGAAGCGGCAGCCATGTCAGCAACAGCAGCAGCAGCCACAGTAGCAGCAGCCACAGTAGCGTCAGTAACAGCAACAGCAACGTCAGCAGCCACAGCAACACCACTACCACCTCCAACAGCAGCAACACAAACGGTTTTCGACAGCAACCCCAACAGCAAAAGTAGCAGCAACAATAAGAACAGCATCAGCAGTAGAAGCAGCAGAAGCATCAACGGCAGAGTCAGCATTATCATCATCATCATCATCATCATCAGCAGCAGCAGCAGTAAGGTAACATCAGAGAAGAACAAACAGAGGAGCTGCCTTCACGTCCTGCCTCCCGCCCTCTTTCATCACACGACAAATCGTTAGTACCAAAGAGAGACAGACAGACTCAGACACACAGCTATGATGGTGATAATGATGATGATTGATGATGAGTCACCTGTCCTGCCAGGCAGCCTCCATCACCTGTCCTGCCCATCTGCGGCCTTTGTTATTCTCTTCGCCTAAGCTTCACCTCTAGAAAATAGGTGATATTTCACCTACAGTTTCACATGACGCTGCACCTACTTTCCTAACACCCACACCTTTAAAACACAATCAACACTGATAACATGACCCACCAGTCAACACTGTGATAACATGACCCACCAGTCAACACTGTGATAACATGACCCACTAGTCAACACTGTGATAACATGACCCACCAGTCAACACTGTGATAATATGACCCACCAGTCAACACTGTGATAATATGACCCACCAGTCAACACTGTGATAATATGACCCACCAGTCAACACTGTGATAACATGACCCACCAGTCAACACTATGATAACATGACCCACCAGTCAACACTGTGATAACATGACCCACTAGTCAACACTGTGATAACATGACCCACCAGTCAACACTGTGATAATATGACCCACCAGTCAACACTGTGATAATATGACCCACCAGTCAACACTGTGATAACATGACCCACCAGTCAACACTGTGATAATATGACCCACCAGTCAACACTGTGATAATATGACCCACCAGTCAACACTGTGATAACATGACCCACCAGTCAACACTATGATAACATGACCCACCAGTCAACACTGTGATAACATGACCCACTAGTCAACACTGTGATAACATGACCCACCAGTCAACACTGTGATAATATGACCCACCAGTCAACACTGTGATAATATGACCCACCAGTCAACACTGTGATAACATGACCCACCAGTCAACACTGTGATAATATGACCCACCAGTCAACACTGTGATAATATGACCCACCAGTCAACACTGTGATAACATGACCCACCAGTCAACACTATGATAACATGACCCACCAGTCAACACTGTGATAACATGACCCACTAGTCAACACTGTGATAACATGACCCACCAGTCAACACTGACAACATGACCCACCATTCAACACTGATAACATGACCCACCACTCAACACTGATAACATGACCCACCAGTCAACACTGTAATAACATGACCCACCATTCAACACTGATAACATGACCCACCACTCAACACTGTGATAACAAGACCCACCAGTCAACACTATCAACAAGATTCTTACCCATCCTACCACCTCTGCTTAAACAATTCATTTAGATGTTGTCACATATACATAACTCAACAAGTGTACTGACCAATGTTCATAGAATGTTTCAACATTGTGTTTTTTTTATTTAGAGGTAAAAACATCCTATATATTTGCACAAAATTTTCCAATATTTCAGACAAAAAACTTACAGTAAATTTCAAGATAAAACAAACCTCCAGTAGGTTTGCAGATAAAACCCTCCGGTAGGTTTACAGATAAAACCCTCCAGTAGGTTTACAGATAAAAACCTCCAGTAGATTTTACATATAAAAACCTCCAGTAGGTTTGCAGATAAAAATCTCCAGTAGATTTACAGATAAAAATATGAATATTTTCTTCTATCACCCCATATATATATATATATATATATATATATATATATATATATATATATATATATATATATATATATAATATATATATATATATATATATATATATATATATATATATATATATATATATATATATATATATATATATATTTGTTTATTAAGGCCTCTTTCGTCTGGATCAATACATTGAGATGCTGGAACAGGAAGGTGGCAGCTCTTGGGTCTCTAGTAATGCCGCTTTATATCTTAAATCATCTAGTGGAGGATTCAAGATCAACTGACAACCCACAGACAGCCATGCTAAACTAGGAAGAATAGTCTGAAGGGTCAGACAGAAACCAAGAGAGGACACCATGTGGGGTTAGGGAGGATGCATGGCACCCCGTCCACCGACCCTCCCCAAACACAAACACAAGCACGCACGCACACACACACACACACACATAGTAGGGATGCTACAGTCTGGAGGTCCCAAGGTGGTAATTGCAGTGATGTATAACCCACCACAGAACAGCAGGAGGCCAAGGCAAGAGTATGATGAGAGTAACAGAGCGATGATTGACACTCTGGCAGAAGTGGCCAGAAGGGCTCGCGCGAGCAGGGCGAAGCTACTGATCATGGGTGACTTCAACCATAAGGAAATTGATTGGGAGAACTTGGAGCCACATGGGGGCCAAGAAACGTGGAGGGCTAAGATGCTGGAGGTGGTACTGGAAAATCTCATGTACCAACACGTAAGGGACACTACCAGAGAGAGAGGAAATGACGAACCAGCGAGACTGGACCTAGTATTCACCCTGAGTAGTGCAGATATTGAGGACATCACAATGAAAGCCCCTTGGGGCCAGTGATCATATGGTTCTAAGTTTCGAATACATAGTAGAGTTACAAGTGGAGGGGAAGCAGGAAGGGCTGCACAAATGAAGCCAAACTACAAGAAAGGTGACTATGTGGGCATGAGGAACTTCCTGCACAGAGTTCAGTGGGACAGAGAGATGGCAGGGAAGTCAGTAGACGAGATGATGGAATATATGACAACAATTTGCAAGGAAGCTGAGGAGAGGTTTATACCCAAGGGTAACAGGAGAAGCGAAAAGACAGGATGAGCCCATGGTTCACCCAAAGGTGCAGGGAAGCCAAAACCAAGTGTGCAAGGGAATGGAAGAGGTACAGAAGGCAAAGAACCCCGGAGAATAAGGAGAGCAGTCGTAGAGCCAGAAATGAATATGCACAGATCAGAAGGGAGGCCCAAAGACAGTACGAGAATGACATAGCAGCGAAAGCCAAATCTGACCCAAAGCTGCTGTACAGCCACATCAGGAGGAGAACAACAGTCAAGGACCAGGTGATCAGGCTGAGGAAGGTAGGAGGAGGTCACAAGAAATGACCGGGAAGTGTGTGAGGAGCTCAACATGAGATTCAAAGAGGTGTTCACAGAGGAGATAGAAGGGCCTCCAGAAAGGAGGAGAGGTAGGGTACACCATCAAGTGCTGGACACAATACACACAAATGAGGAGGAAGTGAAGAGGCTACTAAGCGAGCTAGATACTTCAAAGGCGATGGGGCCAGATAACATCTCTCCATGGGTCCTGAGAGAGGGAGCAGAGGAGCTATGTGACCCCTAACAACGATCTTCAACACATCTATCGAAACAGGGCAACTACCTGAGGTTTGGAAGACAGCAAATGTAGTTCCAATTTTTAAAAAGGAGACAGGAACGTAGCACTAAACTACAGACCAGTGTCACTGACATGTATTGTATGCAAGGTCATGGAGAAGATAGTCAGGAGAAGGGTGGTTGAGCACCTAGAAAGGAATGAGCTTATCAACGACGGCCAACACGGTTTCAGGGACGGGAAATCCTGTGTCACAAACCTACTGGAGTTCTACGACAGGGTGACAGCGATAAGGCAAAAGAGAGAGGGGTGGGTAGATTGCATATTCTTGGATTGTAAGAAGGCGTTTGACACAGTTCCACACAAGAGATTAGTGCAGAAGCTGGAGGACCAGGCAGGGGTAACAGGAAGGCACTACATTGGATCAGGGAATACCTGTCAGGGAGACAGCAGCGAGTCATGGTACGTGGCGAGGTGTCAGAGTGGGCGCCGGTGACGAGCGGGGTTCCACAGGGGTCAGTCCTGGGACCAGTGCTGTTTCTGGTATTTGTGAACGACATGACGGAAGGAATAGACTCCGAAGTGTCCCTGTTTGCAGATGATGTGAAGTTGATGAGAAGAATTCAATCGGACGAGGACCAGGCAGAACTACAAAGGGATCTGGACAGCCTGCAAGCCTGGTCCAGCAACTGGCTCCTGGAGTTCAACCCCACCAAGTGCAAAGTCATGAAGATTGGGGAAGGGCAAAGAAGACCGCAGACGGAGTACAGCCTAGGGGCCAGAGACTGCAAACCTCAATCAAGGAAAAAGATCTTGGGGTGAGTATAACACCAGACACATCTCCTGAGGCGCACATCAACCAAATAACTGCTGCAGCATATGGGCGCCTAGCAAACCTAAGAACAGCATTCCGACATCTTAATAAAGAATCGTTCAGGACCCTGTACACTGTGTACGTTAGGCCCATATTGGAGTATGCAGCACCAGTTTGGAACCCACACCTAGCCAAGCATGTGAAGAAGCTCGAGAAAGTGCAAAGGTTTGCAACAAGACTAGTCCCGGAGCTAAGGGGTATGTCCTACGAGGGAGGTTAAGGGAAATGGACCTGACGACACTGGAGGACAGGTGAGATAGGGGAGACATGATAACAACATATAAGATACTGAGAGGAATTGACAAAGTGGACAGAGACAGAATGTTCCAGAGATGGGACACAACAACAAGGGGACACAGATGGAAGTTGAAGACTCAGATGAATCACAGAGATGTTAGGAAGTATTTCTTCAGTCACAGAGTTGTCGGGAAGTGGAATAGTTTAGGAAGCGATGTAGTGGAGGCAGGCTCTATACATAGCTTTAAGCAGAGGTATGATAAAGCTTATGGCGCAGGGAGAGTGACCCAGTAGCGGCCAGTGAAGAGGCGGGGCCAGGAGCTTTGACTCGACCCCTGCAACCACAACTAGGTGAGTACAACTAGGTGAGTACACACACACATGTCTGTTGTAACAATACAAGATGCCACCACTGGCCCAGGTACACTGCTCAATCACCCCATCTTCTTTGTCTCCCCACAGACTCGTCACATTTTACTTCCCTTTCCCTCCCCACCCATCACCCAAGACCCCCCTCCCCCAATAACCCCCTGCCATCCTCACCCCTCCGAAACTCCCTCTCTGCCCTCCCTTTCTTTTAGTTGACGAGAGGAAAAATATATATCTAATATTAAGAGAATGAGATTAATCTTCCATATCTTATAAGATAAAGGAAAAAATAATGATAACAATATGGAACGAGATTGTTTTTGTGGATTACAGTGGATGACTGTGAGGCAGTGCTTATCATGCCTCCAGGAGGGGCCAA
>WNWK01003152.1:77989-178124 GCA_009830355.1 Cherax destructor
TGACCTCAGCACTAGCAGCGTCCAAGTCTCACCTCAGCACTAGCAGCGTCCTAGTCTGACCTCAGCACTAGCAGCGTCCTAGTCTGACCTCAGCACTAGCAGCGTCCTAGTCTCACCTCAGCACTAGCAGCGTCCTAGTCTCACCTCAGCACTAGCAGCGTCCTAGTCTCACCTCAGCACTAGCAGCGTCCTAATCTCACCTCAGCACTAGCAGCGTCCTAGTCTCACCTCAGCACTAGCAGCGTCCAAGTCTCACCTCAGCACTAGCAGCGTCCTAGTCTCACTTCAGCACTAGCAGCGTCCTAGTCTGACCTCAGCACTAGCAGCGTCCTAGTCTCACCTCAGCACTAGCAGCGTCCTAGTCTCACCTCAGCACTAGCAGCGTCCTAGTCTCACCTCAGCACTAGCAGCGTCCTAGTCTGACCTCAGCACTAGCAGCGTCCTAGTCTCACCTCAGCACTAGCAGCGTCCTAGTCTCACCTCAGCACTAGCAGCGTCCTAGTCTCACCTCAGCACTAGCAGCGTCCTAGTCTCACTTCAGCACTAGCAGCGTCCTAGTCTGACCTCAGCACTAGCAGCGTCCTAGTCTCACCTCAGCACTAGCAGCGTCCAAGTCTCACCTCAGCACTAGCAGCGTCCTAGTCTCACTTCAGCACTAGCAGCGTCCTAGTCTGACCTCAGCACTAGCAGCGTCCTAGTCTGACCTCAGCACTAGCAGCGTCCTAGTCTCACCTCAGCACTAGCAGCGTCCAAGTCTCACCTCAGCACTAGCAGCGTCCTAGTCTCACTTCAGCACTAGCAGCGTCCTAGTCTGAACTCAGCACTAGCAGCGTCCCAGTCTGACTTCAGCACTAGCAGCGTCCCAGTCTGACCTCAGTACTAGCAGCGTCCTAGTCTGAACTCAGCACTAGCAGCGTCCTAGTCTCCCCTCAGCACTAGCAGCGTCCCAGTCTGACCTCAGCACTAGAAGCGTCCTAATCTCACCTCAGCACCAGCAGCGTCCTAGTCTCACCTCAGCACTAGCAGCGTCCTAGTCTCACCTCAGCACTAGCAGCGTCCTAGTCTCACCTCAGCACTAGCAGCGTCCTAGTCTCACCTCAGCACTAGCAGCGTCCTAGTCTCACCTCAGCACTAGCAGCGTCCTAATCTCACCTCAGCACTAGCAGCGTCCTAGTCTCACCTCAGCACTAGCAGCGTCCTAGTCTCACCTCAGCACTAGCAGCGTCCTAGTCTCACCTCAGCACTAGCAGCGTCCTAGTCTCACCTCAGCACTAGCAGCGTCCTAGTCTCACCTCAGCACTAGCAGCGTCCTAATCTCACCTCAGCACTAGCAGCGTCCTAGTCTCACCTCAGCACTAGCAGCGTCCTAGTCTCACCTCAGCACTAGCAGCGTCCTAGTCTCACCTCAGCACTAGCAGCGTCTTAGTTTCACCCCAGCACTTGGAGCATCCTAGCCCTCTCCCCAGCACTAGGAGCATCCTAGCCTCGCCCCAGCAACGTCCCAAGCGTCCCTGGAGTCATAAGCAATATTACTACATTCCTCTGGTGTCCGCCGTCTGCTACATCAGCCTCAAGACATAATTACTCTGGTATTTGTCACATCAGCCAGACGCCACACTGGAAGCTCTCTCGTCAGCGATGAATATTTTCTAAGCACTCACTGGCAAGTTACAAGGGACTCCTCTACCTGCAGCCCGGTTCCAGATCTGGTTGATCAATCACGCTGTTAGTGTTAGCAGCACGCAGTCTGTCGTAGGCATCACAGGTGAGAAATTCAAAATGGCAAATATCAGATTGACTGAAGAACACTGTCATCCGGAAACCTGGGAAAGCAGAACAATTCAGACAACATAAGCAACGGCAGGAAATGAACAGCTGGGCGAAAGTGACGGGAGGATACTGTTGGGTGGACAGAACAACAGACGGAAGGCTGCACAGACGAACGGACGGTCGATCGGACGCACAGAAGGGCGGTCGGAAGAACGATCAAACTGACGGATAAGGGATGATGACTGGTGTAATATTTCCCTGTTCATTTGGGATAACATCGTTTTCTCGGAGAGCAATCTTGCGTGAGAACCGGGATCACTAGGTATCACCAGTGTTATTATATTCGCGGGGAATCACCATTGAGCAGTGGTGACGCGGGGAGGATGTGGCGTAGCAGTGACTATCTTTTTCTGTCCTTAGCTGGATCCACCATAATGCTGGTATCCTCACCGGCTAATCGCAAAAACCTCAAAATTGTTCAGGAAAACACGGATAGTATGTTCGGATATATTTACGTAAAACCTTGGTTAGCTTCAAGGTTAGGTTAGATAAATACACGAGTGAGAGGGATTGGATTTGAGTGGGACTCGCACATGAGTTAATAGGGTTGTCAAAGCTTATTGCTTGGGTAGTGCAATAAAAATGGGTCAGGCACACATTTTTGTAAGTGGGTTTAGGAAGACCTGCCTAGTATGGGTCAATAGGCCTGATGCAGTGTTCCACCTCTCCATGTTCTTATAATTATTACATTCCCCTGTAGTGATCATCACCAAGGGGTTGTACTGCGACCGTGGAATGCAAGGCACTAAGATTCGATCCAATTAAAGGGAAGGTAGCTCCAATTATCTGGGTGGAAGAGCACTTTACAGGCATGAAGGCAGCCCCAGTAAAGTGAAGGAACTTCAAAACTTACTTGCAAGATGACGTTTACTGTTCCACGTGTAAAATAACTCTCTTCTTTCTCATTATTGCTTTTCTTTCATAGAGTCTAGAACCTTGTGTAGCTCTACAAAAAAGTTACACAAGGTTCTAGACTCTATCACCCTACTTGGAAGACTGTCACATGCAGCTTTCTCCACCTGAATAAATTCTATAAATACTCATGTATCTTTTATCCAGGTAGATCTGTTTGTGACTTGATAAAGCCCACTGCGTGGGCGAAACGTTGTCAATAAAGGATCACATTATACTGCTTAAGTGTTTATATTTCCATTTACAATGTAGAAAGATCTAACAATGAAAAATAAAGTGATTGCTTCCACGATAATTACTATATATATATATATATATATATATATATATATATATATATATATATATATATATATATATATATATATATATATATATATATATATATGATCTCTCTAAAAAAGTGTTAAGGCCACAAACCTCCTTTTTATCTTGTGTATGCATCACTAAGTTCATTTTTTGTTTGCAAAAGGTGTTGCGTGTATTCTGACGAGTAACAAATGCTGTATTATCCACTGGCCACAAGGGGCACACTTCACCGGGCCTACGATAAAGTTTTAAGCCCCAAAATTTCTGCTGCTGCACCAACAAATGTATATTATGCTAAAATGAGAAAATGGCCCAGTGGTCGTAGATATTACAGTATACATCTTGACTGAAGTATCGCTCAGCCATGTGCATATGATAAAAAAAAGTAATATCTTATGCAATATAACCACAGTGCATGGTATTTAATTCCAAGTGCTTTCTGGATTTATAAGTAAAGGCAATAAAGTAAAAGGTGCTTATATACAGTAGATGCACTATACCCAAAGACATCCATATCAAAGTTAGATGCGCCAAATTCGCAAGGAGGTCACACATGAAGCTGACATCATAATATCACAGGGGTGATACCTCACTCACGGATCTGTGTTACGTATTAGCCCAAAACTATGTCAAGACTGACCTGTCAGGTAAAGTGAATTAGTTTGACAGGACTTATGTTTTGACTGCAATCATAACTATATTTTATTTAACATGACTATTAAAATTTAGGCAGTTTCTAATGCAACATCTGTGTTGTTGTAATCTTAATTAAAATACAGTCTATTTTACATATAAAGTTTTTTTTCACATTTTGTACATGGAATCTTATGAAAATTAAATAAATATACAACATCTGGATATCTTTAATGTAGACGTTTCGCCATCCACTGCTTTATCAATACAAATTCTAGGACATACTTTGAAGACAGTAGAACTATATATACAAAAGATGAGGTAATGAGTCCCTCAACCTTGGAGTTGTTGTGAAGATCACCGTAGTCGTGAAGAATCGGTATTGTATACCATTTATGTACATGGAATCTTTTAAACACAGCCTTCAGTATTTCTGGGGAATTCTTAATCAAAAGGCTTTTATGAGATCTATATTTTTAAATACGACTTTGATGTTAAAGTTTTTTGAGTAGGGTATGAATTTCAGGAAAGTTTGCATCATATGGACGTATCAGTATATTTCTTGGTGAATATCGAAATTTGTCGTTCTTGAGAGTGTAATTTGAATTCTTAGCAATTTTCAAAGATTTTTCAATACAATATTTTGGATATCTTAAGTTATATAGGCTTACTATATCTTCATTATTTCCTTATCTATGAATTCTGGGATACAAACACGAAGAGCTCTTAAAAACAGGGATAACACTGGATCCCTAACACTGACTCATGAAATCGTAATAACACAATTGTAAACAAATCACAGAACTGACCTGTGAGTTACAAGACTCACCTGCCATGGGTTGAAGCCCCACCCGTTTTGTGACTGGACTTACTTGACACACTCATGACGAGAGGAACAAGAATGCACATAGAATTTCTGGTTCTTTTAAATAATTAAAACATCTAAAAATGGTAATGAGCTATTTTGTTAAATCTTAACAGTAAATTTTATGTATGGAGTAAGACTATTTATCTCAAGTATATATTTTTTTTAAACTCTTGGGCCATAAGAATTAGACATTATCCACATATCTACAATATATTATTTATATTTATCAAGAAGAATTCTATTTAACAATCTGGTTTCAAAAAGTTCCATGCAATAATAACCAAAAACTACGAAAGGGAATTTCCCACTGCCATACCAAATTTCTGAGTGTAGCAGGGACAATGTTTTACGGTTCTTAAGACAAAAAAACTAGTAAGTAATCAAGAGTGATTCTTGCATTAATGATTGTAACGAGCTTAGTTTCGATGAACTATTATTTACAGGTCTCTCTGTCATGAACCTACACCTACCGATGCCCTCCAGGTAGCCTCCAGGTACCGACCCACCTACTTACTAATAAGCCTTTCTTTCCCCTCCCCCGGCCACTCAATCCCCTCCCCCTCAATTTTTTTTAACAAAAGAAGGATGACCCAAAAAAGAAGAAACACTTTCACCATCACTGTCTTGCCAGAGGGGCGCCGATACTACAGATCACAACTGCAAATATCCCTACCACGGGTGGGGTTCGAACCCGCGGTCAGAGACTCGCGTAAGCCACTGGGCCAGCTAGCTTCAATAAGATTCATCCAACTAGGTATATTTCTACACCATAGGGAGATTCGTCTGTAAAAACTTGCATTTGTGGACACAGTGGTGCCTATGCTAACCTTCCTATGGTGTAGAAATATACCTAGTTGGATGAATCTTATTGAAGCTAGCTGGCCCAGTGGCTTACGCGACGGTCTGGAGTTTTGAGACTCTGACCGCGGGTTCGAACCCCACCCGTGGTATGGTTTGTTTGCAATCGTGTCATTACGATTTCGTGAGTCATGCAAATATCCCTTTTTGTACCATTATTAATATATTGTGTCTCCACCCAAACCACTCTCCTCTCCTCTCTCCTCCAATATATATAAGTACCTTCTCTACCTGCCTTCCTCCACTCCTTCCCAGTATTTCCCTTTGTTACATATTGTTATTGACGCTTGAAGTTTTCACTGCCTCACTTCATTATGATCATTCTTGTACGTGTACCATGAGACACCTTCGAGCCAGATTTTCCCTGACTCCATTGCTAGCATATTTACCCTGTTGTAATTTTATCAGACCTTTCCTGCCCCCTGTAACACACACACACACACACATACACACGCGCGCGCACACTCACTTTAGAGGCGGCTGCACCTAACTCCTGCCATCAAGGACAGAAGGAATAATACAAATTTCCCCCCAAAACCCTTTACGGTAAACAAACCTTTCGGGAAGGTGTCCATTTTACACCCAGGGTTTGAAAATGGCGGTGCAGGGGTTCACGCCTCGGCAGGGAAGAACACACACCCCTGTCCATTTTGCACCCAAGAGAGCACATCATCAAAATTACATAAACCAAAAGGGCACGAACAAATAGCAGTGAATAAAATATATGTGAAGTATTATAATAACTGGTCTCCGTCGGTCAGTATAGCGAGAGTGTCGGTGTAGCGAGGTCTGTTGCTCTCATTGTCACCTCAACTGTCAACATCCGCGCACTTACCAACATGAATATTAATCATTCAACAAAATTTACTCACTACCTAGCAAGCCTTTTGTTTCCTCATAATACATACGCTTCTGTAAATATAATCTGCACGGAAGAATGCATGAACGTTCAAAAAAATGGCGAAAATTTAAGAAAAATAAAAAAAGGGTAAAAAATCGAAGCCAGAGTGGCAGTCAAGTTGGTGGGGGTGGCAGCGAGGTGCTGCCACCTAGCGGCTCCTCCAGCACTGTACTTAGTGCTTGCCTCTCATGTTGCTCTAGCACACCGCGTGCGCTCCTCCTGCCATATACACACACCCACTGCAACAACCTACACCCCAATCACACAGCCAAACCATCCATCACCATCATCAGCACCGTCGTACCATCCAGCGAGGTATTTCTCTAAACTATCCATCAGCACCATCTCCCAAAACTAGCTCCATTAGCTTCTGTCCGCAGAATCACCACCACCATTATCCCACAATATCACCACCAACAACTACTCCACAATATCACCACAACCACCTACCCACAATATCACCACAACCACCTACCCACAATATCACTCCCCCGATCTACTCACAATATCACCCCTTCCCCGAAACATCTCACCACACAAAATAGTGTGGCCTCGTCATCCCACTATCACCCACATATTCGCACAATCCCGTAAGCGACTATCACCGAACATTAACCCAAACTACAACTCAAACGACTCGCGTGTCAACAAAAAATAAATCTTCGGGAAAATCATGAGAGGAATTTAACTCTCAGCACATAACAAGCAAGTCGACGCACCATCACTGTCAAATAATAAAATACTATTGTCAAAAGTGAGCTTCCAAGAAAGGTTTGAAGAACAAAACGACAATCTGAAGAACACTCATGAAACAGAACAATGAGAACATTATTCAAGCAGCTGCAGTTGCATGGATTTCGTGAAACGAAGAACATGAATAATACACAAACACTAGCACACACATAACGATAACCACATACAAGGTCATAAAGGAACATGAATAAAGATTTTAAGTGTCTACAACAGGAATAACAAGAGACCACAGTTATAAATTGAGGAAAAGGAAGAGCCGAAGGGATACTAAATAAAAAGTTTTATCACAGTGTGCTTTTAAGGAGGATGCTGTACGTACTATAGCTACTGGAAATAAAAAAAATATATGATGTACATAACTGTTGGTGTAGCTACAAACACAAGCACACAGACACACACACAGACACACACTGGTTAGGGTTGCAGTTGCAGCCTTGCAAGGTCGCGCGTTCGGTCGCAGTCTTCCTTATAACTTATTCTTCGTTGCAGCCTGAAGAAAGAGAATTAAATGTAAGAAAAAATATATTCCTTTTTAAATTTTATCACGTGTTTTTTCGTGTTATGTGATGTCTTGGTTATGTGGGTGGTGGCGGAGGCGGCAGTGCGTATAGCGGCGGCGGTGGCAAAGGTGGCGGCGGTAAGGGTGGCGGTTCAGGCGGTGGTGGTGGTGGTGGAGGAGAGGCTGCAGAACACCACACTTACACAGGTAATTAAGCGGTGCCATCAACGATATACATAATTAGAGCGTCAGCAGCACCACCTTCCTCCTCACCACCGCACCGCAGCTATGATCCCTAATTACTCCCACTAGTTTCTCTACCAAGATTTTAATAATACTACTACAGCAACTGTTGCACACCATATAATCAAATATAAATTTTGGAATTCTATTTTTATATATAAAAATATTAAATATTATATATATATATATATATATATATATATATATATATATATATATATATATATATATATATATATATATCACGTATACAGCTATACAGTAAACTGCTCAAATAAAAATAAATAAATTACACGGAGGTATTGTTGCAGGTAAAAATATTCCTTCACAGAACACTGGCAATACATCTATTTAAAGTTGCATCTGGGAAACACATTGACTATATATATCACTGGTGTAAGGTTACCAGCTGACTCATACCAACACACACACACACACACACACACACACACACACACACACACACACACACATTGCTGTACCTGACAGCAATGCAGTAAAATCGAATCCAATACACACTGACACATGACTCGATAAATTTTTATGCCGCTTTGAGACCAATATATAAGCTATATTATTATTGTTAAATATATATATATATATATATATATATATATATATATATATATATATATATATATATATATATATCGTGCTGAATAGGTTAAAACTTGCGTTTTTGGCATAAATAGCAACGCTCTTCTTTCCGAAAATTTGTGTATTCAATAATTTCGCAAAAATCATTCTGATCCTAACGAAGAAAATATATTTCATTGTGTCTGTTTATTATTAAATTATTGTAAACTTATTTAAAATATATTTAGATGGATTAGGCTAAATTAAATTGCGCTTATTATAATAAGGTTAGGTAAGTTTTCTAAGGTTCTTTTGGTGAAAAATTATTAATTTTTACATTAATACAAATAAAAAAATATATATCTTTAAACGTATAAGAGAAAATTTTAGAAATTAATTAATTTTAAATGAGTTCTTGCTAATTTATTAGTTTTACCTATTCGGCACGACATATACTGTGAAAGAATAGCGAAATTCCAAGAGCTTTCGTGACTTCTCGCATTATCAAGGAACTATAAAAACAAAACATCAACAGGAAGGCATATAAGGGCAAGACTACACCTCACAGTCACATCACAACACCCGACTCTGTGAAACACAACTGATACTCTACCCAAGCATTAAGATTTTTTACTTGTCTAATGTATCATTAAATTCTTCCCAAATTTTATTAATTACAAATGAATCCAATTTATATAAACCAAAAGAAATATTCATATTATTTTCAAAACTGCTTTTTATGAAACATGATTGTATTATATTCCTGTCAACCATGGACTTGCTTGATAAAACCTTCTCAGCCTTTTGAAAATCAATTGGATGGTTAAAATCTCTCACATGAATAAACAGAGCATTAGAATCTTGTCCAGTTCTAATGGTATATTTATGTTGCTTTAATCTTAGTTCAAGTCTTTTACCAGTTTGACCGTAATAAACTTTGTAGCATATTCTACAAGGAATCTTATAGACACACCCGTCAGCATTTTGGGGGTACTTTTTTATCAAGTTTTTTTTTTTTACTGTGTCAAGATTTTTAAATACAACTTTGATATTAAAAGTCTTAAGAAGAGAAGGCATATCAACTAAGTTTCCATGGTAAGGGAGAACCAACATATTTTTAGTTGAATAATCTTGGTTGTCCCTTTTTGAATTGTAAAAAGTATTTCTGGCAATTTTAAATTATTTATCGGTTAAGTTTCTTGGGTATTTTTGATCATTAGCTATTTCATAAATTTTGGAGATTTCTTTATCTATGAATTCTAGACTACAAATACGCAATATTGTGATATCACCTGTTTACTGTGATTTTATTGCATATATATATATATATATATATATATATATATATATATATATATATATATATATATATATATGCGCTATGACACACAGTGTGATAGCATAGCACATGCAACTTTGGTCTCGCATTAAGGCAGCTTCGCCTCACCTCCGCTCTACACATTAATTAAGCCGCAAAATATCTCGTTCGCCTTGCGGGACTTGTCCCCCAGACCGCCCGCTACGCCGCTCACGCCGACACACACTAACATATGTATACGTATATATATATATATATATATATATATTAATATATATTGCCTGTGATTATTTATTTGCGGTTACAGGAGCTATGCTTCATGATTTCCAGCCAACATTTCCTTTCATATCCATTTTTTTTCCAGAGGTTGTAGCACCTTTTATCTCCAGGTTAATATTCCAGCATTCTGCCTTTGTACTTGTGAGGAACAACTGTTTTGTAAACTTTCTGAGACGCGTTTCTTCCAATTTACAATGGTAGCACTTTTATCTTCGCTGTTTAAACTTTGAGGAGCGTACGCTGCGAACATTATCATATATATTCCTGAGGTCACACACCGCCTGTGGCCTGGAAAGTAATCATATGTTATTCGAGGGGGAAAAAAGCGTCCCTTTAATTCCTTCAATCAAGAACCCATCAGCATCAACTCACAGATGATGTGACCAGCTTTTTTGTTTTGTTTCCCCCAGTCATTTATTGCAAGTGCATTTTGAAGTTTGAGAGGCTAGCATATATAAGCATCACTACTCGGGTGATCTACCGACAACACTCGGCCGTCCGTAATTACTCGCACTTCCTTCCTCCTCTCCAACGCTCTCACTGTTTTATCTTGTAATTTATATTCTTCGTTTGGCTCTTGTTGCTTCCTCCCGTTCCCATCACATGGCACTTACCTCCATTCCTAATACATGGCACTTACCTCCATTCCTAATACATGGTACATACGTCCATGCCTTATACATGGTACTTACCTCCATTCCTAATACATGGTACTTACCTCCATTCCTAATACATGGTACTTACCTCCATTCCTAATACATGGTACTTACCTCCATTCCTAATACATGGTACTTACCTCCATTCCTAATACATGGCAGCTACCTCCATTCCTAATACATGGCACTTACCTTCATTCCTAATACATGGTACATACGTCCATGCCTTATACATGGTACTTACCTCCATTCCTAATACATGGTACTTACCTCCATTCCTAATACACGGTACTTACATCCATTCCTAATACATGGTACATACGTCCATGCCTTATACATGGTACTTACCTCCATTCCTAATACATGGTACTTACCTCCATTCCTAATACACGGTACTTACCTCCATTCCTAATACATGGCAGCTACCTCCATTCTTAATACATGGCACTTACCTCCATTACCATTACATGGCACTTACCTCCATTACCATTACATGGCATTTACCTCCATTACCATTACATGGCACTTGAATA
Source organism: Cherax destructor (assembly GCA_009830355.1). NCBI lineage: Eukaryota > Metazoa > Arthropoda > Malacostraca > Decapoda > Parastacidae > Cherax > Cherax destructor. The sequence goes on from WNWK01003152.1 coordinate 89,158, forward strand.
CATTCAGTTCCCTCATCATTCTGTTACATTATTTGCTAAATTTATTAAAGTTTTCTTATGCAACTTTCACTTATTTTATTATTATCTTTGCATAAAATTTTTGTATCACTGGCAAACAGATTCACATTGCTTTTTAATAATAATAATAATAATAATAATAATAATAATAATAATAATAATAATAATAAAAAGCATAATAACTATTAATAAAAGTATTAAAAATATAAAGTATTAATGTAGTATTAAATAAAATAGAACAATATTAATACTGATCAAGTTAAAATAAATAAAAGTAAGTAATCTATTAACGTTACTTAAAAATTAAAACTGACAATAATTATAAAAAACTAGAATAAATAAATAATTATTATAATAAATAAAAGCATAAATAATAACATTATTATTAGGATAATGTTAAAAAATTGTGTGGTAAAGAAATTATTTTCCCTTGAATGTGCCCAGAGGACAGTGATCTTGTGTACCTGTGATATACCTGTGACATACCTATGACCCATGGTTATGTAGTGTTCAACCCATTTTTGCAGCTACCAGCTACCTCAACCTGTGTGTCTCCCCCTCTCGTATCTGTTCTGTATATACACTCTTTTGTATCCCTCAAAACTCTCGTCTGATTCACCCTTAATGGAGAGTGTCTTCATGATGGCCAACACACACACATTAATACACATATAAATACACAAACACACTACTACACCCCCCCTACACACACACACTAATCTTACAAAAAGCATAATGCAATTTAGGTATTGGTTCGGAATGATGATAATGATGATGATAATGATGATAGTGATGATGGTGTTGTTACCGCTGTTGGTGTCTTCTGACAGCTCCTCTTTCTTTGCCGTTCACATATTTTTTTTTTTGGCGCACATAAACTAAAGGTGTTTTCAGGTAAAGGGATATTTCCAACGATGAATAAATTGAAAAAAAAAAAAAATGTTTCCGCATTAAGAGGCACAACAAGACTTTGATCAGGAGAGTGAGAACGCATAAAGCCTGCCATAAAGTGGTCAACGGAAGGCAGGAATAAAGGCAGGCAGGAAGGCAAGAAAGCAGACACAAACGTCGCTTATCTACAACAGCCTACTACAACGCACAAAACAGTAACACTCGAGAGAGTGGAAGCCTGTTAAACGTTCTGCACTCTGGCAGGACTCCTTCATGAACACCTTAAATACAAATCTTACAAAGTTCTGCTTAATGTTAGTTTCTTAATGGTCCGTAGTCCTGTTATTTCTATATAATTTCGCAAGTTTGGTCTGAGACCAGGTCGTGACGAGAGAGGTGATGATACCATAACAATTAACCTATCAGTTGGCTAATTGCATGCTTTTCACCGAAAGAACCGTTATAACGCCAATCTTAATTATTCTCCAATATCGATGCTATTATATAATAATATGAATATATTAAAAATAAACTAATACTAATTAATAATAATAATAATAATAATCATAATAATAATAATGAAGAAGAAACATAATCATATAAATAACAAAAACTAATAACATTTACGAAGGGAGTCAGGGAAACCGGCAGGCCGGACTTGAGTCCTGGAGGAGGGAAATACAACAGTGTCTGCACTCTGAAGGAGGGGTGTTAATGTTGCAGTTTTATAACTGTAGTGTAAGCGCCTCTGCCAAGACAGTGAGGGAGTGAATGATGAAAGTCTTTTGGGGGGGTGGGGGCACCCTACCCTGGTGGGAAACGGCCGATGTGTTAATAAAAAAAAAGTAAAAACCAATAATTTTTGTAACAGAAATAATTAAAGCACAATGCCCACTTCACAATTGTGTGTTACGCCGTCACAATTATATGTTACGCGTCGCAACTCTATATTACATCGTCACAAATTGATATCAACTGTAGTACCCCCCTTACATATACGTAATACACACACACACACAGTATATATATACATACTATATATATATATATATATATATATATATATATATATATATATATATATATATATATATATATATATATATATATAAGAGACAGTAAGTAATTTTTTTTTTCAACAAGTCGGCCGTCTCCCACCGAGGCAGGGTGACCCAAAAAAAAAGAAAATCCCCAAAAAGAAAATACTTTCATCATCATTCAACACTTTCACCACACTCATACATAATCACTGTCTTTGCAGAGGCGCTCAGATACGACAGCTGAGAATAGTCCCTCCCAGCTGTCACTATCTCAGACCCCTCCTTTAAAGTGCAGGCATTGTACTTCCCATTTCCAGGACTCAAGTCCAACTAAATCAATTAACTGGTTTCCCTGAATCCCTTCACAAAATGTTACCCTGCTCACACTCCAACAGCTCGTCCAGATATTTGGGAGTGGACTTGTGGGCAGATGAAACTATTAAAGATGAAGTGAACCATAGACTTGACGAGGAGGCAGAAAATGGTGGGTAGTGCATTAAGACATCTATGGAGACAGAGAACATTTATTACTAGAAATTAATTTGTATGATTATAAATCATTACTAGAAATTAATACTATGTATTGCCATGAATTAAGACCATGTATTAATAAAAGATATTACAGCACATTACTGAAAATTAAAAAAAAATACAACACATTACTGGAAATTGAAAAAAAAATAATTTCAACATATTACTAGAAATAAAGCAAATTATTACAACGCATTATTAGAAAATAAAAAAAATATTACAGCTCATTACTAGAAATTAAAAGCATTACATTCGGCTCATCAAAAAACAGTGAGACACCAGACTACATAACAATTTTGAAGGAAAAAATAAAAAAGCCTATGACAGCTACAGAAAAGTATGCAAAAATACGAAGACTTAACATAAATTCAGTAAAGAGATTAAGAATGTTTTAAGATAATGATGAGACAGATTCACAGGCATGTGATGAGGCAAACCAAAGAATTAAAAAGTGAGTAGACGAGGTCAAAGAACCACCGTGGCAAACACCGGGGTAAATACCGTAGTAAACACCGTGGTAAACACCGTAGTAAACACCGTGGTAAACACCGTAGTAAACACCGGGATAAACACCGAGATAAACACCGTAGTAAACAACGAGATGAACACCGGGGTAAACACCGTGGTAAACACCGATGTAAACACCGAGATAAACACCGTGGTAAACACCGAGGTAAACACCGGGAATTAAAAAGATAACTGTAAATAATCACATGGAAGGAAATCTTGGACATTGACAAAACAAGTTATTCTTTCTGACTGTCCTTAATAAAACAAAAGAGCACGATACAGGAAAATATAAATAAAGGTGAGTGTGGTAAGACTGACACTCAGGCAGAGAATGAGGAAGAACTGGCGAGCTAAGAACATGAGACGACTGAGCTCAGGTACCAATTAGACAAGACCTATTAGAGGAAGATAAAATTTAAATAAACACAAAGTGTTAAAAAAAAGCGAGATGGTGAAAGGAAGAAGCTCAGGTTTTTAATACTACGTAACAAGGCGAAACTCAAGCTTCTCTCTCTCCTATGTGGCGGGATATTTGTATATGGCACTCCTTTGTGGCGGGATATTTGTATATGGCACTCCTATGTGGCGGGATATTTGTGTATGGCTCTCATATGGGTTGTCAGAACTGTAAACAGGCGATAGTTAAGACTGTTTCGTAGCTAACTTTTCAAATGTCAGAAAATAGAACAAAAAAAAATTAAATAATTATATATAGAGGTAATCTCAAAAAGACGCGGGTGAAGACAACTGTAAACAATTGGAAACCATATACAATGGGTCTGAATTATTATGACCATATGGAAGCGCTCAACTCTTATGGGTCATACGTTTCTGGGTAATGGGTGGTAATTAAGCTTGGCCCGAGGAAGAAAAGGGCTACAACAATTCCCTAGATCAAGAGCCCTCCACTGACATCAAGGATATCCTCCTTTACAAGAGAGGTGGGATGCGAGACATAATTGCCGAAACATTATCAAATAATTAATATTCGTAGTATACTACTCAGCAGGAAGGAGCAACACTACATTACAAGCTACAAAAAACTACTAAAAAAAACTCAAGTAATGTCGAAATTTAGTAGACGAAATACAAAATAAAACATGAATAATTATTAGTAATCAATCGAAAATTCGAATAATGTCGAAATTTAGAAAGAAATAAACTAATAGTAATAAATACATAAAACTTGTTTAATTGTACAGCCCAAAAAAAACAATTAGAAAAAAAAGACTAGTTAATTAATAAAAATTACTAAAAAAAAAGCCTATTACAAAGCAAACAATTGGGTTCCGGAATTTAAATTTTTGACAGACATGATAGTCTATGAGGCTGGAACACAAAGAATGAGCAACCTAACTGCTTAATGCAATGAAGGTTTTTTTATGCATCACTACATTAGGGACTAAAGTGTTAGATAAAAAAAAAACACCATCAATACTAGACCTAATCTTAATTAAAAAAAATCGAGAGATTTTCACTGAATGATGTAAGTACACTTGAAAAAGTCAGTAATATTCTGATGGAGACAGTGTATATTACATGGTACTTATACCTTTGATGAGTTCCCAGAGTTTTACTACAGATTACAAGAAATGAGAGTTTGCCTGCATAAAATAATATTTCAGAGAAACAGTATGATAAATAACAAAAAAGGCACAATACTGTGACTGGAACAATACACACACAACCCGCACATATAAAAAAAAAAAAAGAGAGGAGCTTACGACGTTTCGGTCCGACTTGGACCATTTACAAAGTCACACTAACACAAAGGACAGGTGGAAGGGGTATTTATAGGCAGGCAGACAGGGAAGGGCACAAGAAAGTGGTGGAGGGGTAATAATGGAGGTAGTAGTGATAGTGGTAGTAGTAGTAGTGGAGACAGACACTAAAAAAAAAAAAACTTAACGAAGAGTTCTGCAAAATCGTGAACACTTCATCAGAAGTGAAATAAATTATTCAAGAAATGACTGGTTAGATTGCATTCGGATTTGCAATGAAATGTCTACACTAATCTGAAAACTGCAAACCACTAAGCTCTTAGATCCAAGACATATGAATTATGAAAGAAAAAACGCCCTTCTTGATCGATAGTAACAATGAGGAAGCATAACTACACACACCATCATGGAACGAGAAAAAAAAAATATATATATATATATATATATATATATATAAATATTAAACCCATCAAGAGGGACAAGTCAAAATAATAAACTGATAAACATACTGTGCCAAAAGGATTCTAGAAAGTTTTTGTCAACAAACAAGAGGGAGGAAAGTAAACGGTATCCAGAAGGAGACAGTATAGACTACGACTACTGGAAAGTATCCAGGAGACAGTATAGACTACGACTACTGGAAAGTATCCAGAAGGAGACAATATAGACTACGACTACTGGAAAGTATCCAGGAGACAGTATAGACTACGACTACTGGAAAGTATCCAGAAGGAGACAATATAGACTACGACTACTGGAAAGTATCCAGGAGACAGTATAGACTACGACTACTGGAAAGTATCCAGGAGACAGTATAGACTACGACTACTGGAAAGTATCCAGAAGGAGACAGTATAGACTACGACTACTGGAAAGTATCCAGGAGACAGTATAGACTACGACTACTGGAAAGTATCCAGAAGGAGACAATATAGACTACGACTACTGGAAAGTATCCAGGAGACAGTATAGACTACGACTACTGGAAAGTATCCAGGAGACAGTATAGACTACGACTACTGGAAAGTATCCAGGAGACAGTACAGACTACGACTACTGGAAAGTATCCAGAAGGAGACAGTATAGACTACGACTACTGGAAAGTATCCAGGAGACAGTATAGACTACGACTACTGGAAAGTATCCAGGAGACAGTACAGACTACGACTACTGGAAAGTATCCAGAAGGAGACAGTATAGACTACGACTACTGTAAAGTATCCAGGAGACAGTATAGACTACGACTACTGGAAAGTATCCAGAAAGGCACAGTACAGACTACGACTACTGGAAAGTATCCAGAAAGGCACAGTACAGACTACGACTACTGGAAAGAATCCAGGAGAGAGTACAGACTACGACTAATGGAAAGAATCCAGGAGAGAGTACAGACTACGACTACTGGAAAGAATCCAGGAGAGAGTACAGACTACGACTACTGGAAACAATCCAGGAGAGAGTACAGACTACGACTACTGGAAACAATCCAGGAGAGAGTACAGACTACGACTACTGGAAAGAATCCAGGAGAGAGTACAGACTACGACTACTGGAAACAATCCAGGAGAGAGTACAGACTACGACTACTGGAAAGAATCCAGGAGAGAGTACAGACTACGACTACTGGAAAGAATCCAGGAGAGAGTACAGACTACGACTACTGGAAAGAATCCAGGAGAGAGTACAGACTACGACTTCTGTGAAACTTGAAACAAAATTATTTGACTAACCACCAAAGACAACTTTGCTCTTCTAACTGCTAATAATCAAACACACCTTCCACCCCACATACATTTATAGGAATAGCAGAACAAGTAAAAAAGGTGAAATGCACAATAAATAAATATAAGTAATAATGAATATGAAATAAAACAATGGGTGGAGGTAGAGGGTGTGAGAACAAGATAAAGTATGGTTTACGAATTAAACAAACATGAAAGATTTATAAACATACAAAAATCAATAAAGAGGTAGAATTAACCAACAAAATTTCAGCTTATAGCCAACACAGTATTGAAAGAGGAAATGAAAAAGTTTAGTAGAGAATAAAAACATAGCAAAGCTATATATACTGCAATAACAAACTAAAAGGAAGAAACAACTTCAGATGGAGAGGAGATAAAGAAATTACAAGTAGGACTCATGACACTTTCAAAAAAAAAAAAAAAAAGACGAATGGCATCAATGATAAAACAAATGAGAGAAATAAAACAAGGTTGTATTAACTATGTAAATCACAATTAGAATAACATTAAGATGGTAAATAAGTCTAACAAAAATAAAAATACAAAATTGAAAAAGAAAAGGAAGTAAAAAATAGGGATTTAATGTTTAATTAAAATAATATCAAGAAGGAAAAAATAAAGAGGAAATATAGGTCAAACAATTGGCGAATGATATAGAAAGTCTCAGCACAGATCATGTTGCCATTTATAGAAGAACCGAGAAACTGATGTGAGGAAAAAGAGGCAGTTAAATATTTCTAAACACAAAGCAAGCGAAAATTTATGTATGCAATAATTTCGCAAAAATCATTCTGAATCTAACGAAAAATAATATATTTCATTGTCTTTATAATTAAATTATTGTAAACTTATCTAAAATATATTTAGTTGGATTAGGCTAAATTAAATTGCGCTTGTTATAATAAGGTTAGGTAAGTTTTCTAAGGTTCTTTTGGTACAAAATTATTAATTTTTACATTAACATAGATGGAAAATATATATATCTTTAAACGTATAAGAGAAAATTTTAGAAAAAACTTAATTTTAAACGAGTTCTTGCTAACTGACCAGTTTTACCTATTCGGCATGATATATATATATATATATATATATATATATATATATATATATATATATATATATATATATATATATAATATATAAAGATAAAATTGAAATAAGCGAACATATAAAAAGATGCAAGAACTAAATGAAGGAAAAAGCAAGAGAGGAATGATAAGTTCTTCAACACAGGATAGTGGCAGTGAAGACTCCAATAAATAGACGTTTTCAAATCCACAAGACAAACAACAGGAAATAAAAAAAAACATGAAATTATTCAAGTTAAATAAATTCAAGAATAATGTATATATCAAACAACACAGACTCGTATCACTGAGGAACATTACACAGCAGCTCTATAAGAAGCAAAATTAGACGAAAATATATTGAAAAAAATATTCCGTTAAGCTTAACTGATATTATGGACAGGCGAAACTAAAAGAAAAACCTGTGCTAAAAAAAAGAAGTGATAACAACTGGTGATTTATTAGGGGTGGAGAAGAGGTAGAATCGGGAAACGGAAAATGAAAAATAAAGAAACATAAACCAGAGGAACTCAGCACAACGAAGGTTGTGATTAAACCACTGTAGACGATAGACAACGTAAGACATGGAGGACTTAGAACAATTCCCGTATGTACTGAGAGAATTTAGTAGAACCATAATCTGAGCATATTAAGATCTTCAGTAGCTTTCTAGATATAGGAAAGCTAAAAAAAATGGAAAGCTGTCAATAGAGTATTTGTTTCCAGGAAGGGAAGTAGAGGCCAGTCTGTCCCTCACATGCACTATTACCCAACATATGCAGAAGATAGTAGTGCGGATGATAAGAAAGAGATGATTGCCGATGTTATGAATGAAAAGAAGTTGGATGTCCTGGCCCTAAGCGAAACAAAGCTGAAGGGGGTAGGCGAGTTTCAGTGGGGAGAAATAAATGGGATTAAGTCAGGAGTATCTGAGAGAGTTAGAGCTAAGGAAGGGGTAGCAATAATGTTGAAAGATCAGTTATGGAAGGAAAAGAGGGAATATGAATGTGTAAATTCAAGGATTATGTGGATTAAAATAAGGGTCGGATGCGAAAAGTGGGTCATAATAAGCGTGTATGCACCTGGAGAAGAGAGGAGTGTAGAGGAGAGAGAGAGATTTTGGGAGATGTTAAGCGAATGTATAGGAACTTTTGAACCAAATGAGAGAGTAATTGTGGTAGGGGACCTAAATGCTAAAGTGGGAGAAACATGCAGAGAGGGTGTAGTAGGTAAGTTTGGTGTGCCAGGTGTAAATGATAATGGGAGCCCTTTGATTGAACTTTGTATAGAAAGGGGTTTAGTTATAGGTAATACATATTTTAAGAAAAAGAGGATAAATAAGTATACAAGATATGATGTAGGGCGTAATGACAGTAGTTTGTTGGACTATGTATTGGTAGATAAAAGACTGTTGAGTAGACTTCAGGATGTACATGTTTATAGAGGGGCCACAGATATATCAGATCACTTTTTAGTTATAGCTACAGTGGGAGTAAAAGGTAGATGGGATACAAGGAAAATAGAATCAGTAAGTAAAAGAGAGGTGAAGTTTTATAAACTAAAAGAGGAGGCAGTTAGGGTAAGATATAAACAACTATTGGAGGATAGATGGGCTAGTGAGAGTGTAGGCAATGGGGTCGAAAATGTATGGGGTAGATTTAAAAATGTAGTGTTAGAGTGTTCAGCAGAAGTTTGTGGTTACAGGCGAGTGGGTGCGGAGGAAGAGGAGCGATTGGTGGAATGATGATGTAAATAGAGTAGTAAGGGAAAAAGTTAGCATATGAGAGGTTTTACAAAGTAGAAGTGATGCAAGGAGGGAAGAGTATATGGAGAGAAAAGAGAGGCTAAAGAGTGGTGAAGCAATGTAAAAAGAGAGCAGATGAGAGAGTGGGTGAGATGTTATCAGCAAATTTTGTTGAAAATAAGAAAAGTTTTGGAATGAGATTAATAAGTTGAGGAAGCCTAGAGAACAAATGGATTTGACAGTTAAAAATAGGAGAGGAGAGTTATTAAATGGAGAGTTAGAGGTATCGGGAAGATGGAGAGAATATTTTGAGGATTTGTTAAATGTTGATGAAGACAGGAAGCTGTGATTTCGTGTGTAGGGCAAGGAGGAATAACATCTTGTAGGAGTGTGGAAGAGCCAGTTGTGGGGGTAGGGAAAGTTCGTGAGGCAGTGGGTAGAATGAAAGGGGTAAGGCAGCTGGGATTGATGGGATAAAGATAGAAATGTTAAAAGCAGGTGGGGATATAATTTTGGAGTGGTTGGTGCTATTATTTAATAAATGTATGGAAGAGGGTAAGGTACCTAGGGATTGGCAGAGAGCGTGTATTGTTCCTTTGTATAAAGGCAAAGGGACAAAAGAGAGTGCAAAAATTATAGGGAATAAGTCTGTTGAGTGTACCTGGTAAAGTGTATGGTAGAGTTATTATTGAAAGAATTAAGAGTAAAACAGAAAGCAGGATAGCAGATGAACAAGGGGCTTTAGGAAAGGTAGGGGGTGTGTAGACCAAGTGTTTACAGTGAAACATATAGGTGAACAGTATTTGGATAAGGGTAAAGATGTTTTGTGGCATTTATGGATTTGGAAAAGGCGTATGATAGGGTAGATAGGGGGCAATGTGGCAGATGTTGCAGGTGTATGGAATAGGAGGAAGGTTACTGAAAGCAGTGAAGAGTTTTTATGAGGATAGTGAGGCTCAGGTTAGAGTGTGTAGGAGGGAAGGGACTATTTCCAGTAAAAGTGGGCCTTAGACAAGGATGTGTGATGTCACCGTGGTTGTTCAATATATTTATAGATGGGGTTGTAAGAGAAGTGAATGCGAGGGTCTTGGCAAGAGGTGTTGGGCTAAAAGATAAAGAAGCAAATACAAAGTGGAGTTGTCACAGTTGCTTTTGCTGATGACACTGTGCTTTGGGAGATTCTGAAGAGAAGTTGCAGAGGTTGGTGGATGAATTTGGTAGGGTGTGTAAAAGAAGAAAATTGAAAGTGAATATAGGAAAGAGTAAGGTGATGAGGATAACAAAAAGAATAGGTGACGAAAGATTGGATATCAGATTGGAGGGAGAGAGTATGGAGGAGGTGAATGTATTCAGATATTTGGGAGTGGACATGTCGGCGGATGGGTCTATGAAGGATGAGGTGAATCATAGAATTGATGAGGGGAAAGGGTGAGTGGAGCACTTCGGAGTCTGTGGAGACAAAGAACCTTGTCCATGGAAGTAAAGAGGGAATGTATGAGACTATAGTTATACCAACGCTCTTATATGGGTGTGAAGCATGGGTGATGAATGTTGCAACGAGGAGAAGGCTGGAGGCAGTGGAGATGTCATGTCTGAGGTCAATGTGTGGTGTGAATATAATGCAGAGAATTCGGAGTTTGGAAATTAGGAGGAGGTGCGGATTACCAAAACGATTGTCCAGAGAGCTGAGGAGGGGTTGTTGAGGTGGTTTGGACATGTAGAGAGAATGGAACGAGACAGAGTGACTTCGAGAGTGTATAAATCCCGTAGTGGAAGGAAGGGGGTAGGGGTCGGCCTAGGAAAGGTTGGAGGGAGGGGTAAAGGAAGTTTTGTGTGCGAGGGCTTGGACTTCCAGCAAGCATGTGTGAGCGTATTTGATAGGGGGAATGGAGGCATATGGTTTTAATACTTGACGTGCTGTTGGAGTGTGAGCAAAGTAACATTTATGAAGGGATTCAGGAAACCGGCAGGCCGGACTTGAGTTCTGGAGATGGGAAGTACAGTGCCGGCACTCTTAAGGAGGGTGTTAATGTTGCAGTTTTATAACTGTAGTGTAAGCACCCTTCTGGCAAGACAGTGATGGAGTGAATGATGATGAAAGTTTTTCTTTTCGGCCACCCTGCCTTGGTGGGAATCGGCCGATGTGTTAATAAAAAAAAAAAATAATAATTCAGATACACTCTTGGAGTACCTCGATAAAGTACTTTACAAAGCAAATCAGCTTACTTTTAGGGATGAGAAATCTTCTCTTAATAATATGCAGGATTACTAGACAGTCACATAACTAAAGTCCGAGAAACATATGTAACACTGCAACACCAGAGACGAACACAAACTGGAAGAGCAGAAATATTGCTTCACTGGATTAAAAAAGTACCTAAAGGAGACATCAGATTGGAATAAGATATCATGTGGGTTACTCCAAGAATCAATATCAGGACCAGAGGGAATCCGGTTAAGAGAATCAGAAAAGTGGCCGAACGTGTTATGACTCGAGAATGGCTTTGGTAAGTTGGATGAATGCTCGAACAAGTGGCTGTTAAAATTTATTCTAACCAAGTGAAAGGTCATGCAGATGTGATAAGAAGAAAGACCGGAGAGGGAGCCAAGGGTAGGACAAGAGAGCGTACATGAAAAGAGAAGTCCCAGAGAGTGAACATCACCTTGAACATATCACCTGGAGTTGCACATCACTGTATAATGTTAATAGCATATTCACGGCTGGTAAACCTTATGACACAGCTCAGGGATCACAGTAAACAAAAAAATTGAGGAAGTTATTACGGTGTGTGGCAAACAAGAAGGGAACCACAATCTGATAAAAGATGTTTACAAGCTCCCAAAAATCTTCAGAGGTTTCAACCAGACTAATTCCTGAACGGAGGGGCTTACACTACCAGGGAAGACAGAAGAAAATGTAACGACCACGGTTGAGAGAAGAACCAGGGAAGACATGATACTGACATACAAGATACTATGAGACATGAAGGGAGTGAAAAGAGAGAGGGACATTTTGACACGGGGAAAGTGTAACACAGGTCGAGCTGAGACTCGAACCTTGCAACCACAAACAGGTGAGCACAAATACCAGTACATACAAATACACATAGAAAAGAACCTATAAATTAAAAAAAAATGAAAACAAAATACCACAAAACATACATAAAAAAAAAACCATACGGAGCCCAACGTTAATAATAAAAAAGAGCCTCTTCACAGAACCCCGCACAAAATATAAACATGAAACTCGAAATCCTTCCGTGGTAGAACACAGACAAAACCAGAACAGTGGTGGCCGGGCGTGAGAGGTGGACGGCGGGAGGACTCTCTCGCATGGAAAACTGCAACTACCATCATTGTGGCAGCCTCCCCAACAACATCCGCAGACACATACAGCGCCTGCATCAAGTGTGGCACGGAGCTAGAGTGCCAAAGGCAGGGACACTATCGTTTTTTTTTTTTTTTTTTTTAGCAATACTGGATACATCCGAAGTATGTTACTACCCTATTGTATATGACAGATATATAAGAGTGCCAAGGTGATGAGGACATTATTTTACCTCCTCGTTTCGACAGAGAGGGAAAGAGTAGGGAGGAGAGTGGTTGTGAGAGGGGGGGAAGCGGGAGCGAGAGAGAGGCAGGAGAGAGTGGGTATAAACTAAAGAAAGAATAGGGGGAGGGGCGGAAGATGAATGTGTATATGTGTAGATGGAGGAAGTTCAGGCTAACAGTTAAGTATAATTATTATCTTTTTAGAGGGAGACGGAGGGAGACGGAGAGAGAGAGAGAGAGAGAGAGAGAGAGAGAGAGAGAGAGAGAGAGGAGAGTGCACGTGTGTGCACGTGCGCCACACACGGTGTTGTGTTTACAGTTTTGAGGTAAAAATCATATAAAAAAATGTATTACAAATTAGACAGTAGAGCTTATTTTTTTAGCAACAAAGCCTCATTAAGTCGCTGCATTTAAAAAATAACGTTTTCAATGAGGTAAAATGCAGTATAATAGTTGAATTTATATATCCTGTACAGGCTTATATCAGGCCAATTTTCTATTCAACAAGTAGGTAGACAGGGAGGTGGGGGATGTGGGGAAGGTGGGCATGTGGGGCTGATGGGGAGGTGGGGAGGGTGGGGAGGTGGGGAGGGTGGGGATGTGGGGCTGGTGGGGGAGGTGGGGATGTGGGGATGTGGGGCTGGTGGGGATGTGGAGACGTGGGATGTGGGCTGGTGGGGAGGTGGGGATGTGGGGCTGGTGGGAGATGTGGGGCCGGTGGGGTAGGTGAGAGATGTGGGAAAGGTGGGGATGTGGGCTGGTGGGAGATGTGGGGAAGGTGGGGATGTGGGGCTGGTGGGGGATGTGGGCTGGTGGGAGATGTTGGGCTGGTGGGAGATGTGAGGCTGGTGGGAGATGTGGGGAAGGTGGGGATGTGGGGCTGGTGGGGGAGGTGGGAGATATGGGGAAGGTGGGGATGTGAGGCTGGTGGGAGATGTGGGGAAGGTGGGGATGTGAAGCTGATGGGGAGGAGAAAGGCAAAATTGGAACCGAGATGTTCAACAAACTTTTCTGAACATTAAAAACTGGGAAAGTGCATGGATAATAGAGTGAAGAATTGTGGAGAGTATTTAAGGAAAGTTTTACACTTAAATAACACAGGTGAGTCATTACCCGTGTTCGCTTCAGTGCAAGTCCGTGGGTCAACTGACCTCTGTGGCCAGGGTCAGCCCTTTATAACCCACAAGAGAACATGTATAACAGCGTCTGCATCATGTGTGATAATGATGATGATGATGATGATGATGACTAATGATGATATAGCTGTAAATAACCAGTGATAATTTGAAGCCATGGGTCAGATGCTTCTGCTAATACTCGCGTTATTTCACCGGATTCCAAGATTCGGGCTAAACAGGTTTTTTGTACAGATTGAGTCTATTATATTGCAATAATTGATTTTCAAATAAGAATGCCTTTTGTTTGGGTCGACATAGTGATCAAAATCTTTGCATGGACGAAGAGCTTCAGATTCCTGGCCAAGTACAACATTTATATTGACTTATTATATGGTTGCCCAAAATCTTACATTTTTTTGGAAGGAAACTTAAAGTTTCAACTATAAACATTATTCGAGAAACTCATAATCCTGACTTGATGTTCCAGTTGACCCCACAGATGCTTGATAATATTAAGATCCGGCGATTGTGGGGGCCAGTCCAAGTGTTCAAAACAATTCTGAACAACTCTTGCGGTGTTAACTGGTTCATTATCGTCTTGGAAGATAGCGCAAAAAGGGACTTGTAGCACATTTAACTTCATTATTCAGTCATTCAACAGTTTGACAGTTCAATCAACAGGTGTTCATGTTATTTATCCAACCCTTGTAGTAACAGTACACGATAAGGAAGTACTAAGATACTTAGTGAGTTCCTTCTCACCAAACGTGATATAAATCATCTGCAACTTAATCGCAGTGAAAGAAACAATTAGTGTTGCTTGAGCTTGCGACTGATGACACGTCACCAACTCACTTCCAAGTTGCTTTTCATTTATTACAAACATATTGCCTACAAAGAAATATTTTTTTTTGGTAAATTTGTTACATATTTGTATTATGTCGAATCGTGTGTGTGTGTGTGTGTGTGTGTGTGTGTGTGTGTGTGTGTGTGTGTGTGTGTGTGTGTGTGTGTGTGTGTGTGTTTGTTAAGGTTCCATTCGAGGGTCGATTTCTTAAGAACAGCTTTTTGAAGATTTTAATATCTTAGATAACTTTGAAGGAACACTTGTAAATGGTTGCCTCAATTTTGTTTCTTCCTGAAATTAATCTTTTTCATTTCTCTCATAACACGGCAAGGCCTCATCCGATCGAGTACAAATTTTCAACACTAGTGTAGGGTAACTAGGCCAGGATTCTAGGAACTGACATGTGCAGGTGCTCGATAATGAAAGTTGAAGAACCCACTTGCTGTAATGGCTCTGATAACTTCAAACATCCTCTGCTGTTTAGTTTCAAAGCTTCCAAAAAGGTGCCTGTTAATTAGTTAACGGCATTGTGAAATTCAAGTGAGTAGGTTCCAATTTTATGTGTAAAACAGCGTGAAAAATTTATTGCCGTTAAATCACGTTATATTTCATTCTCTCTCTTCTGAATGTCTTCCATATTCAATGGCTGATGCGTGTTACTGACAGGATAATACCCATTAAGTCTAATGATGCGTCTTACTGACAGGATAATACCCAATAAGTCTAAGTGTGAGCGAAGGCAAATTTGTCAATATATTAAAACAGTTTATAAAACTTGGAAGTGGAATCAGCGTAACTGAACAATGACTCTTCCGACAGGTGTGAAATTTTCAGCCCAGTAACAACGCCAGCAAGACTGGCGTTGTTACTGGGCTGCCCAAGTTCGAAATTGCCCATTTCATTAAATACAAAGTGACACTGATTTCTGTTCAATAACTAAAGAATGCGTCGTCTTATCGGCTTCAAATTATTAACACTGATGTATTCCATAAGAAGGAAGACGCCCTATAAGTTTACACTGTGTAGCTGTAAATTTATAATTTTAATGAAATTGTTAAAACACTTGAAATGTTGGATTCCGAGCAATTACTGGAGAATGCCTTTTCTGGTAGGCTTCAAACTTTCACTGTCGATGAGGTAGATATATTAAAGGAAAACTTAGTTTTCACTTTGAACTATGTAAATGTTAATCTGCCACAAAATAAGTAGAGAATGTCTTTTCTGGTTGGCTTCAAACATGGGGCAGAAAAAGCCAGCAAGCCAGTCAGAGTGCAAAACATTTAGCCGGCTTCATTTCACGCTCATCACACAACACTAAACTAGCACGTCCCTGCACGGTTGCTGTCAATTAACCTAATACCTCCACCTCAACCTCCACCTCAACCTCCACCTCAATCTCCACCTCAACCTCCACCTCAACCTCCACCACGTACAACTGACTCAGCCATCTAACTTTACCTATTTCTTTTATTAACCAAACTAAAAGCACATGAATGTAAGTTAATTTTCATTAGTATTATTTATCATGAGTAAACATACCCAAAAGTATATTTTAAAAAACTCATTACTTAAAAAAATGGCTTCATATAGTACAAATGCCATAAAAGTATATTAATAGCCGCCGAATTAAACAATAAATTTGGAGAGATTACCCCACCGTTGATGGGGTTATAGTTTGACGGGAGCGAGGGGAGACGAAGAGAAGGAAAGAAAGAGAAGGGGGAGGGGAAAAATAAGCCTGGAAACCCAATAATCTTATTAGATATACGACCCTTCATTAGCGTTTAAACGACGGTCTCTGAGGGAGGGATCTAGGGTCTTACCTGGACGACTTAGCGGATCTTGATCAGCGCTGTGCTAAGTACATCACAGGGGAGGGTCTAACCCCTCCCACCCTCCTCCCAGTGCTACATCACAGGGGAGGGTCTACCACCTCCCTCCCCCCAGTGCTACATCACAGGGGAGGGTCTAACCCCTCCCTCCATTCAGTGCTACATCACAGGGGAGGGTCTAACCCCTCCCTCCATTCAGTGCTACATCACAGGGGAGGGTCTAACCCTTCCCTCCATTCAGTGCTACATCACAGGGGAGGGTCTAACCCCTCCCTCCTTTCAGTGCTACATCACAGGGGAGGGTCTAACCCCTCCCTCCTTTCAGTGCTACATCACAGGGGAGGGTCTAACCCCTCCCTTCCCCCAGTGCTACATCACAGGGGAGGGTCTAACCCCTCCCTCCTTTCAGTGCTACATCACAGGGGAGGGTCTAACCCCTCCCTCCCCCCAGTGCTACATCACCCTCCTACTTCAGTCCATCATATCAGAGACTCCTTCCATCGTGTTACTTCTCTATGGTGCTGGCCTGACGATGCTCCTGGAGAGGGAAACGTTGCGTGTCCTTAAACCCATCATTTCCCATCCTTCCACAAAGTTATTTCATCCTACTTACCAATGTACTGGATAATTCAGTATACTGAATTTATTCTTTCTTCCATACGCATGTTTACCTCTCTATCCTACTAATTACTTCAACTGTGAACTACTCACAGCTTTCTAAACATCTGATCTCTACAACTGACTGCGTTCTCCTTCACTTAAATTCCTCTCTACCATAAGAGTAGAAAACAGAAGAGAAACAGGACACAGAAGATAATAAAATAAAAAAAAGAGGGGAGTGGGTCGCAGAAGAGAATAAGGCGTACAAGAGTAGCGTAGGGTGGAAGAAAGGTGACAGGTGCAGAAGATAGAAGTATGGAACAAGAAAGATTAGGTAGGTGCAGAACAGAGGAAGATGTATGGGAGAGAAAGGAAGCGTAGAAGAGAGCATATATAAGAGAATTGCAAAGGGAAAGAAAGAGCCGAGAGGGTCGGAAAGATAAAAGGGGATAAAATATGGCTGCCGCAGGATGAAGGAATAACTGAGAGGAAAACAATAGTGTAATATGATGACTTGACAACTTTATGTTGGTCCCATCACTGTGTGTGTGTGTGTGTGTTTTACCATTTTGTCCTAGGTACATGTCGATTAGACACTAGGCCTGTTGTATATGTGTGTGTGTGTGTGTGTGTGTGTGTGTGTGTGTGTGTATAAGGAAACACTTCGAAATGTTTCCGCCTCGCCGGGAATTGAACCCGGGCCCTCCGTGCGTGAAGCGAGAGCTTTAGCCACCAGGCCACCGGGGTGTGTATGTGTGTATGTGTGTGTGTGTGTGTGTGTGTGTGTATAAGGAAACACTTCGAAATGTTTCCGCCTCGCCGGGAATTGAACCCGGGCCCTCCGTGCGTGAAGCGAGAGCTTTAGCCACCAGGCCACCGGGGTGTGTATGTGTGTATGTGTGTGTGTGTGTGTGTGTACTCACCTAGTTGTGGTTGCAGGGGTCGATTCATAGCTCCTGGCCCCGCCTCTTCACTGGCCGCTACTAGGTCACTCTCCCTGCGCCATGAGCTTTATCATACCTCTTCTTAAAGCTATGTATGGAACCTGCTTCCACTACATCGCTTCCCAAACTATTCCACTTCCCGACCACTCTGTGACTGAAAAAATACTTCCTAACATCCCTGTGATTCATCTGAGTCTTCAACTTCCAACTGTGTCCCCTTGTTGCTGTGTTCCATCTCTGGAACATTCTGTCTCTGTCAACCTTGTCAATTCCTCTCAGTATCTTATATGTCGTTATCATGTTCCCCCTATCTCTCCTGTCCTCCAGTGTCGTCAGGTCGATTTCCCTTAACCTCTCCTCGTAGGACATACCCTTAGCTCCGGGACTAGTCTTGTTGCAAATCTTTGCACTTTCTCTAGCTTCTTTACGTGCTTGGCAAGATGTGGGTTCCAAACTGGTGCTGCATACTCCAGTATGGGCCTAACGTACACAGTGTACAGGGTCCTGAACGATTCTTTATTAAGATGTCGGAATGCTGTTCTTAGGTTTGCTAGGCGCCCGTATGCTGCAGCAGTTATTTGGTTGATGTGCGCCTCAGGAGATGTGCCTGGTGTTATACTCACCCCAAGATCTTTTTCCTTGATTGAGGTTTGTAGTCTCTGGCTCCCTAGACTGTACTCCGTCTGCGGTCTTCTTTGCCCTTCCCCAATCTTCATGACTTTGCACTTGGTGGGGTTGAACTCCAGGAGCCAATTGCTGGACCAGGCTTGCAGCCTGTCCAGATCCCTTTGTAGTTCTGCCTCGTCCTCGTCCGATTGAATTCTTCTCATCAACTTCACATCATCTGCAAACAGGGACACTTCGGAGTCTATTCCTTCCGTCATGTCGTTCACAAATACCAGAAACACCACTGGTCCTAGGACTGACCCCTGTGGAACCCCACTCGTCACCGGCGCCCACTATGACACCTCGCCACGTACCATGACTCGCTGCTGTCTTCGTGACAGGTATTTCCTGATCCATTGTAGTGCCTTCCCTGTTATCCCTGACTGGTCCTCCAGCATCTGCACTAATCTCTTATGTGGAACTGTGTCAAAAGCCTTCTTACAGTCCAAGAATATGCAATCTACCCACCCCTCTCTCTCTTGTCTTACTGCTGTCACCCTGTCATATAACTCTAGTAGGTTTGTGACACAGGATTTCCCGTCTGTGTATGTGTGTGTGTGTGAATGTACTCACCTAATTGTACTCACCTAATTGTGGTTGCAGGGGTCGAGACTCAGCTCCTGGCCCCGCCTCTTCGCTGTCTGCTACTGGGTCTCTGCTCTCCCTGCTCCATGAGCTTTATCATACCTTGTCTTAAAACTATGTATGGTTCCTGCCTCCACTATATCTTTCTCTAGTCCATTCCACTTCCTGACTACTCTGTGGCTGAAGAAATGTTTCCTGACATCCCTTTGACTCATCTGAGTCTTCAGCTTCCAGTTGTGTCCCCTTGTTTCTGTGTTCCCTCTCTGAAACAACCTGTCACTATCTACCTTGTCAATTCCCCGCAGTATTTTGTATGTCGTTATCATGTCTCCTCTGACCCTTCTTTCCTCCAGTGTTGTTAGTCCTATTTCCCTCAACCTTTCTTCATAAGACAGACCCCTGAGTTGTGGATGTGTGCGTGTATGTGTGTATATGTGTGTATGTATAGAGAGAGGGGCTCTATACCCGTAGAAATATATACTTGTGATATGCTTCGAGAGTTCTTGTATCCTTGCAGTCATGGGAATGGGAAGCAATCAGGTCTGATCCAAGGGAGGGAAGGCCAGGTGCAATTCCTTGCATCAGGAGTCCCACATCTCCATAGGACACACAAACACACACACAGGCAAAATAAGTTTACAATAACGTAGTGTAATGTGAAGAGGAAGATATCACACTCCAATATCTCCCCGCCCCCCTCCTCTTCCCCACACGTCCTCTTCATTCCAATCCCTTTCCTCCCCGGGGCTGAAGTCTGAGAGGGGAGAGAGAGTGAAACAGGAGGCGAGGTGATATTGTGGTACACGGGAAGGGGAGTAAAAAGAGGATTAGAAGGGAAGGTGAAAAGAGGAGTAAATAAACGGTAGGGGAAAGGAAATAGTGGAAAGGGAGGAAAGATGAAATAGTGGAAAGAAGGAAAGGGGAAGAAAGGGGAAGCGGAAATAGTGGAAAGGGAAGAAAGGGAAGAAGGAAATAGTTTAAAAGAAGGAAGGGGGAAGAGGAAATAGTGGAAACAGGAAGGAGGAAATAGTGGAAAGAGGAAATAGTGTAAGGGGAGTAAAAAGGATATAGTGAAAGGGGGAAAAACGAAGCCTTTGAAATGAAGGACAACATAAATGGTTGAAAGACGAAGTGGATAAAGGAAATGAAAGGAGAATCGAGAAGAGACAGAAAAACAGCGGGAATAGTAGACGGGAAGAGGAGGGAAAGGGGGAGGGGAAAGATGGAAAATTTGGTGAGCTGAGGGAATATTGGTGGGTGGGGGAGGGGAAGTGTTGTGTATCACTAACGAAGCCAATCACCCCGTTCCCTGTCCCCCCTTTCCCCGCATCTGGTCAACCCCCCTGGCATCAAGCCTCCCCTCCCCTAACCAGCCCACAGAACTGCCTCGACGTGCCAACAGTTCAAAATGGTCGACAAACAAGGGTCATTGCGGACAGAGAGAACTCTTAAGAACCTAAAAAAAGAGGAACAAGCAGTAGGCCTACTGGCCTATGCTTGGCAGGTCCTACTCACACCCAACCATTCCCACTCCAGCATAAAGATACACAATGAAATCACGGAACGGATCTGGTTTGTCCTAAAACACTTGGCATGGGTTCAATCCCCACCCGTTCCGTGATTGCTTTCAATCGTGTTATTAGGCTTCAATAACGCTACTTGGCAGTTTGTGCCATTCATCTTCCACTGTATAGGTTTGGTATAAGCATGTGCCTTCTATTATGTATACGTCTTGCTACGAAGCCATGACAACTGATGCAATGTTGCCTTTATTTTACTTTTCTACTAACCAGAAATCTTTCTCGCATTCCGTCCGTTTAGTTTCTGTTATTTAGTTTAGAAGTGTAGAGGGTATTTTCTTTTTCCAAGATTGAAAACCTTACATATGCTCAATCTGAACTGCTTTTACTACTTTTCTAACCAAAACATAACCTTTTGGAATTAGCATGAAGCTCCCTTGTGTCCTCTGTATTTATCGGCTTATTTTTATAACCAATCAACCTAATTATGTCAGTAGAACCTCATCTTTGTAGTTTATGGAAGATTATGGACAAGGGGGCCTACACTGGTCCCTGGGGAACGCCACTTGAGACAGGTAACAATTGTTTTTAATATATTCGTCAGGGGAGAAAAACTCACCTGACACAGTCTGTCGGGATTGATATACTCTGTACTCGTGCTGTTTCCTCTATCGGGGTCCATCGCTTGAAATACCTTAGCGAAAAAGAGTCACTAAATTTGTTTGTCAAAAAGATTCCTTTAGCGTGGCTCGCAAGTTGAAGAATAAGACACATGCGCAACACTTGGATAGGTTAAAAATGTTAGTTAAGGGTTCACAGAGTTCCATTTTGCATTCCTTAAGAACCCTTGAAAAAAGCTCATCAGGGCCTGGCGATTTATTTTGCTTCAAACGGTCTATCTGTTTGATAACCATTTCAAACAGTTTTACTGCCCAAACGTGTGACTAAAATGCATTCTCAATTATTGATGCCCGTAATTATCTTACTGTTGAGGTCAAGCTGCCAGATCGGTAATGTGAAGCTAAGGAGCTATCACATCGGCCATCTTCCACAACTCTCTGCACGATGCCTAGTGTAAATAATTTGTTAGACACAAACTAATGAGTACCCAAGCTCACTTTTACATTCCTTAAGAACCCCTGACAACATTACGTTATGGTCTGGTTAGTTGTTTAACTGTTAGTATGTCTACTAACCTGAGAACCATGATGCTAGTGACTAGTATTTTGCATAAATTCTTTTCCTCATGTCTTCCATTATTATTAATTTTAGGGATATCCTTTGTAAATTTGTTTTTTGTAAAAACAGACCAGAAAAGTGTATTCAAAATGAAAAATACTTCTTTATTATTATTGGTGAAGTGTTTGAAGTTAGAACGAGTTAAGAGTTAATTGAAGAATTTGGAAGAATGGTCTTATATTCCCTTACAATGATAAATGAGACACTCCTCCAACATCTGGGTAGCTTTATTACGAATAAGATACCCAAATGTTGCATAGTGTCTCATTTATGAACTTGTCGGTCATCTAAATAATTTATTTGCTTCCCTCACAAATTAAATTTCGTAATATCTTCTGCTTTTTCTTCCCTTTTAGAATTCTGCCTTGAAATGAAGACATTCTGACCATCTCTTTTTCTTCTAATTCTCCTCTCTATGCCTCTCTTCTTACACTTTTAGTCACTTTTTCTTTGTCATTTTAGGATAATTTTTCTTAGCTCTAATTTTTCAGTGGGGAATATATACAGAATATTTTGGGCATCTTTTACAATGCTCTGGAAACTGTCCTCATAATAACCTTTTGCACTAATGTCAAGTCTTAGCAATAATTCATAATTGGATTACCCCAGCCAACACTAGGTGAGTGGTCCCTCAATATAGTACAGTAATTTGCAGAGCGACCATCTGGAATCTTAACTACGTTGGCGTTACTATCGCATTTCCAGGAACTATTACAATTGATTTGCTTCTTATCCCTTTTTCTAAGCTTCCCAGTAAACTCAAGATGATTTATTACGAATTTCCACGTTTGCCGAGCCCAGGTTATTCTGTCACAGGCTGTTATAAAAATCAATTGTGGTCTATCTTCTGGACGCACTTAGGTACATCAATCAACTAGACAAATTAATATCCCCTAGTATATATATTTTACCCAGATAACCCGCACATGGGAGAACGAACCTTATGACAACGTTTCGGTCAGAAAACGTCGCCAAAAGTTTCATTCTCCCCATGTGCGGCTTATTTGTGTATTGTTCCAGTCACGGTATTGTGCCTTTTTATTCTTTATAACTACATTTTCGTGCCTAAAAGCCTCTAGATTCACTGAATTTTTTTTTACCGCGGTAGCAACATGAATTTGCAGGTCTGTGTATCACACCAAAAATTAAGTCTTGACTCTAGTTTGCTCTGACACTGAGCGTCACTCCATCTTCACTCCTCTTGTTTCAGTGTGGAATAGTTGGTAGCCGTGTGTATATGAATGTGGCATTCAAAAGGAATGTCTCAATCTCCAGCTGTGAGGTCAATTTGCAAGACCCTCTTTGCAGGGTACGTCAGTGCCAGCGATGGGAAACGAAGCTTGACCACCATCACAACATATCAATCAATGTTTCCCTGAAGGTTACAGAATTTTATCAGGATATCTGCTACAGTGATATATGCTATCACGATAACTGCCGCAGCATACCTGCCGCAGGCTATATGCCATTAGCATAACTGCTGTAGGATACATGCAAGAGGGAAAACTTCTATAGGCCTAATACATGCAGGCCGGAATACTTGCTATCAGTATGAATAAAAAAATATATTCATGGGTAAGTGCTAAACCCGTAAGGAATTAAAAGGCGCCTGGGAAATGGAAAGCAACTGGGTTTGATCCAGAGAGAGAGAGAGAGAGAGAGAGAGAGAGAGAGAGAGAGAGAGAGAGAGAGAGAGAGAGAGAGAGAGAGAGAGAGAGAGAGAGAGAAAATCATACTTGACTGCGTCCCATAAAAAATACCATCACAAGAGTATACTCTCCTGGTATATCATTCATGTTTTGATCCGAAGAATATATTTTAGGCAATAATATCTGAATTTTCAAGTATCAATCGCGTCACAATACCGTGACTTGATAAAGGTCCTGGAAGGACCGAAAAGTTGTCCAAGGTTTTACATCCAAGTTCTGAGTTAGTTGTAAATTACTCGTGGCCTCTTCCTTGACTATTTCTGCCGGCATCACTTATTTTTAAACACTTGGGCCTTATTATATCTTATCATATGTCTTGAAGGTGTGTATTGAGTTTGTATGCGTGTCTTGACGGAAATATTATTCTCACGAGAGGAGAGAGAGAGAGAGAGAGAGAGAGGAGAGAGAGAGAGAGAGAGAGAGAGAGAGAGAGAGAGAGAGAGAGAGAGAGAGGAGAGAGAGAGAGAGAGAGAGAGAAGATCAACGAGAGAGAAATGACATAAGAGAGAATCGTAAGCATTAGTTGAGAGAGAGAGAATTTTGGCAATAAAGAAAGACAGGTCAAACGTGACTGAAAAGTCCGAGAGAAAGGAGACACAGCGAGTTAGTGAAATTAGGGAGAATTGGATATAGAACGATGGGTTATTATATCTTAAATGTTTGAGGTGTATGAGTTTGATGGTGAGAAATTACCACGATGAGTGAGAGAGAGAGAGAGAGAGAGAGAGAGAGAGAGAGAGAGAGAGAGAGAGAGAGAGAGAGAGAGAGAGAGAGAGAGAGAGAGAGAGAGATCCGATGATGACAACTGGCACTGACAACATTCGTCAGCATTACCTTGGGGGTGGCATTAAGGCAGGTCAGCGTGCCTACAGCCAGGTGGAACCACACATTAAATAAGATGGTGAACGAATGCGTTTCCTTCTTTAGGTTACCGTACCTTGATGGGCAACTACCGATGTGATCAAAAATAATCCTTCCTCTCTAGAAGACAGGGAAAATTTCACTGATTGACCCACATGGGTTTAGCGTTTCACATACACAGAATCAATAAAATTCTCTAGACTGTGTCACCAGAGTGCCCGCTAACCAGACCAAGGATCGAGCCTCCAGCACTGCTTCAGCTGAACGATCCACACGCGTTTAGCACTTCGAAATTTTAAATATAGATACTTTCCACCGAGTGCCGGAATGGGTAGGATGCCGGATGATCATAGTCATGGGGAATAGGAGGTAATAAGGTTTGATCCGAGGAAGAGGTAGTTTAAGTTCCCTGCATTATAAGCCTTCAACCAGGTATCAAGGAACCCCTCACCACCCCCGCCCACCACCGTTCACTGAAGGGAAGGATGCCGGAGCGGCAGCCGTCACACTGTTTATTAAAGATGCCTTGGTAGCCCCGCTCTGCCTCACAGTTTTTCCTCCTCCAGTTCCTTCCTCTGGCTCAGGTCCTCCTCCAACTCCTTCTGCTCCGGGTCTTCCTCCAATTTCCTCCTCTGGCTCAGGTCCTCCTCCAGCTCCTTCTGGTCCAGGTCTTCCTCCAGTTCCTTCCTCTGAATCAGGTCCTCCTCCAGCCAGGTAGTCCTATATCTTTATCCTCTGGGTTAGGTCTTACACTAAACCCGTCAGCGTTGTGATCCCAGTGAGTGAGTTATGGTGTAGTAATCTCCCATGTTTACACGACTTCCCGCCACATTTATTGCTTCCCTTAAACTATCTAGAAGAACATAAATCTCTTTCTGGCGGCGACGAACCTCTTCATCTACCGAACATGTTCGGTCACACGAATGTGAATTAAAATAAATATATTTAAAAAAAAAATATAGAATACGATCCCCGACTTGAACGCCCTCCCTTCGTACATAAGAGAAATTACCAACAAACCATTGGCTATCTTCAATAAGGAACTAGACAAGTTCCTCAAATCAGTTCCTAAGTAGCCGGGCTGTGATTTTCACGACGGGTTGTGCGCGGCCAGGAGGGCCTAGTCTGGGACCGGGCTGAGGGGGCGTTGATCTCCCGAAAGCATTTAAGTACAATGAGAACCATGGACTGATGGCCACTCATCTTGTGTAAGCCCAAGCATCGCGAATATTGAATTGCGCATCACTCGATGTTTTAAGCCTAGTAGGTGGAATGTGGTCAGCGTTGTAGGATGCTGGGAGCATCATCTGTTGTAGCAGGCATCCAGGAAGCCGTATCCAGTGATACGCATGAAACACATTCACTCGAACATCCAAGTACACACGAAAGATCCATATGTACATACGAAACTTCTGAAGCGTACACAAACTCTCCCCTGGGTTATAGAAGACGAAACTTAAGTTATTTTTTGTCCCTCATTGGTGTGTAGGGCGGAGGCCGCAGGAACGTGGGCAAGAAGAAAGCCAGTGACCAGTCCGGTGTTATTTCCCATGACGAAAAAAAAAGTGACCACAGTGGGCTTATTGTCCACACCAGGTGGACACAAGGGGCGGCCAACAAAGCCTTTATTTAGGGATGAATGTTGTTTAGAGCGGCGCGCTCCGCCAGTAAAGACCAGGCTGGCTACCAGGAAACCATGGTGGTCAGCCACACTTGTGTTAACCCTTGGATGTATTGCCTTGTAAGTAGCCTGCTTACACCCACCTTCCCTCTCTTCCCCTTACACCCGCCTCCCCCCCCCTCTCTCTCTCCCTTATACACCCACCTCTCCTTCATACTCACTTCTCCTTCCTTTCCTTTGCCTTGCACACTCAACATGTTGGACACGCACCTAATATATTAGGTGCGTGTCGAACATGTTGAGTGTGCAAGGCAAAGGTAAGCAATGATAAGTGATGTGATGTTGGAAATATAATAAAAATTCCATTTTTCTTATGAATAGATCCGATAGGCCGTCCTGAAAGATGACAATTCCCATATAATAGTAACTCCAGCCATTTTGGAATGAAACCTTTTATAGTAATACAATGGTAGAGTACATAAGACACAATGCTAGTTATGGCATTTCACTGAGAAGACATTTAATCCTCCAAGGACTTTCATCAATTCACAAGGGACTGGACTGAGGTCGTGAGGTGAATGAGGTCATCAAGTCACTTGTGAGTAGTTGCCCAATAAGGTTACTTGATGGTGGTATCAGATACTGGAAGAATAAACCTCGCAGATTCTGAGCATAATCCGCTGCGACGGTCACTCTGATGATAAGTCTAGGTTACTGGGAAGTTTATAAGGTCGTTCTCTGTGTTGCTGCATGGGTAAATATGTTCTTTGGAATCTAAGTCTCTGGAGATTTCACCGACATAAATTTTGTCACAACCTCCACAAGGTATGGTCTACCTATCTCCCTGGAGGATGTTCGGGGATCAACGCCCCGCGGCCACGTTCATTAGCTTTCTTTACTTGACTAAGTCTTAATGGTTCTAGATGAAATGGTGGCTCTGATATTGGCTTTAGCTCAGGCATAGGAAAGGTTGATGCTACTTTACTGACGGGAAGTACAATGTGACTGCTGGGTGCATTGTTACAGTTACAGTCGATGATGAAATATTGTGGGAGGTGAAGTTCCCTGAAAACTTGATTGATATAATCACATTTTTGACATGTGGTATCCACATGACCAAGAAACATCTGAGTCTACCCTGTCTATGACCCAGAGTAATTATTATGTCGTGATCATTTCTCATCTAAAGCCTAAACGAACGCTAGCGGCTATTTTCTCCGTAACTTGTGGTTATGAAGGCAGCTGGGCGCATGAGAGAGGTCACGAGGCCATGAGGTGTGTTCATACAGGTTCCACCCCCCTCCTTACCTCACCATACCTCTCTTATCTGAGTGCTGATCACTGCCACTACACACCTCAGGCACGCGCCACCTTCTCCCATCCACACCCTATCTCATCCCTTCATCAAAATTCTACCCCATCTAATCCACACCTTGCCCAACAAAAATCCACACACCCCACCACCTCAACTATTACCATCCAAACCCCACCACCCTTGTTATCACCATCCACACCTCACAACCCCTGCTATCACCATCCACACCTCATCACCACAACTCTCTACCCACTTTTCTTATCCATGCACACCCTCCCCACTACTCTTATCTCTCCAGTTCATATTTCCCCACTGCCTATACCATTCTTTATCTCCCCATTACATCACCAGCAAAAGAATGAAAGCACAGGTAAGTCACCACTGTGTACATATCTTCCAATGTAAAACGAAACTACTTTTCCGCATACACAGAGACCAATAAATATTCCGTGTAGAAAGACACAAATACAATATACAATGCATTACCAGGAGACAACCAGCTCTGCCCGGGGAGAGAGGACAAGCTAGAGCTGGAAAACTCTAGAAACAGGTTACAGGTAAATCACGGGTAAGAAATAATCTTGTCATACAAGATTGTTGTGGCATCACTGTCAATTTCGTCTTTTCAACATCTGCCCATAAATACTCGCTCCTCCACCCTAACACTCTGAGTTTAATAATTTTATTCAGAATCATGAGACACAATTATACATACAAATCACACATTTTTAATACATCCTTCATCCTATACATTCATCATAAGTTGTGAGTAACAAAATACATTTGCAGTTCCACTAAGGATATAACTTCAGCTTTTAAAAACGTAGGAAAAAAAATCTAGTTAAACCTAAGTTAGCTGCGTTTAATCTAGCTAACAATCACATCTTTTGTACTTGTGGTTTTAATTTCGTTTATCTACCAATCTTCTATCCTCTGTGGTTAGTTGCTTCTAACAACCACCCGTGATTGTTAGGTGCTTCTATCACTCATCTCTCATGCACTTACACTTGTTAGCTAATTCTAACTACATCAATTATCCCTTTAAATAACCTATCTACAGGTCTAACAGTGAAGTCAGGTCTCGGACCTGGTTTAACATGCAGACCTCTGGTGATCGGTCACAGGTATATTACAGGTTCTCAACTCTTCCTTAACCAGACAAGAAAACACACGAAATGTTCATTACGTGCTTTTCATAATTTCAGTTTTGTTAAAGAAATTTCATCTATTGAGGCATCACGAACCAGCTTTTTTTCACTGCTGGTCCGCATTCACCTGACAGTGACTGTGTTTATCATACTCACTGTGGCATGGCATTTTCTTATTTTCTTTGACTAGCACATATACAAAAAAATATAAAAGAAAGGGGTTGGGGTGGAGAGGGCCAGAGTGATGGAGAAAGGGAGAGTGTGTGTGTGTGTGGTGTGTGTGTGTGGTGTGTGTGTGGTGTGTGTGTGTGTGTGTGTGGTGTGTGTGTGTGTGTGTGGTGTGTGTGTGTGTGGTGTGTGTGTGGTGTGTGTGTGTGTGTGTGTGTGGTGTGTGTGTGTGTGGTGTGTGTGTGTGTGGTGTGTGTGTGTGTGTGTGTGTGTGTGTGTGTGTGTGTGTGTGTGTGTGTGGTGTGTGTGTGTGTGTGTGTGTGTGTGTGTGTGTGTGTGTGTGTGTGTGTGTGTGTGTGTGTGTGTGTGTGTGTGTGTGTGTGTGGTGTGTGTGTGTGTGTGTGTGTGTGTGTGTGTGTGTGTGTGTGGTGTGTGTGTGGTGTGTGTGTGGTGTGTGTGTGTGTGTGTGTGTGTGTGGTGTGTGTGTGTGGTGTGTGTGTGTGGTGTGTGGTGTGTGTGTGTGTGTGTGTGTGTGTGTGTGTGTGTGTGTGTGTGTGTGTGGTGTACTCACCTAATTGTACTCACCTAATTGTGGTTGCAGGGGTCGATACTCAGCTCCTGGCCCCGCCTCTTCGCTGTCTGCTACTGGGTCTCTGCTCTCCCTGCTCCATGAGATATATCATACCTTGTCTTAAAAATATGTATGGTTCCTGCCTCCACTATATCTTTCTCTAGTCCATTCCACTTCCTGACTACTCTGTGGCTGAAGAAATGTTTCCTGACATCCCTTTGACTCATCTGAGTCTTCAGCTTCCAGTTGTGTCCCCTTGTTTCTGTGTTCCCTCTCTGAAACAACCTGTCACTATCTACCTTGTCAATTCCCCGCAGTATTTTGTATGTCGTTATCATGTCTCCTCTGACCCTTCTTTCCTCCAGTGTTGTTAGTCCTATTTCCCTCAATCTTTCTTCATAAGGCAGACCCCTGAGTTGTGGAACTAACCTTGTCGCAAACCTTTGCACTTTCTCCAGTTTCCTTACGTGCTTGACCAGGTGTGGGTTCCAGACTGGTGCTGCATATTCTAGTATGGGCCTGACGTACACGGTATACAGTGTCTTGAACGATTCCTTGTGTGTGTGTGTGTGTGTGTGTGTGTGTGTGTTATCATCGTGATATTCTAGGCAGTTCACGTCAGCTTGGGTGAGTTAGTAAGGAAAGTATTATAGTATATTATATTTCCATCTTGCCCCTAGGAGCGAGTTGACTGGGCAGCGCCACTCGTCCTGTGAGGTAATATACCGCCACTCAGACAACACACTGCAGCTTAAATATCTGACTGCAGCCTTGACTGCTGCAACATTCACGTATAACCACCCCCACAAGTTATTATCTAATGACTCACGAAATCGTAATGACACGATTGCAAACAAAAAAAAGTACATATTTTTAAAAAATCCCAATAAAAATCTATAAAAATCAATATATTTATAGAATATGAAAAATACATGAAACATTAAAAAGATCAGAAAAATGTGCTAAAATTGTATTTTATTGCATATTTCGACGTTTTAGAGCGGTTTGCTTATGTTATTCTTATATAACAGTAATATTCTATAGTACTGTATAATCATACATTCTAAGATAGTGACAGTGTGTGTTCCTACTCTCCACATACTTCTAAGATATAGTGTTCCTCCTTATCTCCACACATTGTACATTATCTTTCCTATCTTACTTAAGATAGCTGTATAGTTAACAGTAGGGTGTGTCTAATTAATAAAAGAAGCATGGAGCTCCACCATTCCTGGCGCTGCATGACCCACACGAGTCATACAGCGCCTCCAGCTGTAAATAATAAAAAAAGTTCACCTTTCTTACCTGTAAGTCAATGTATTCTTCCTGCATTCGCATTCTGCTTAGTTCATTATTTCTGTATTACTTTTCTTCTCATTTAATGAACTCTTTCTTCGCCTAATACAGCCAAGTTGTAATCCTCTATATAATGACTATTTGCTAATGTATCTATCTCACTGTAGTAAATCTTTAGATGTGCAATTTGTATTCCGTTAGCAATCTTCTGTAATGTTTCTACCAACCTGTAAGTCAATGTATTCTTCCTGCACTCGCATTCTTCTTAGTTCATTATTTCTGTATTACTTTTCTTCTCATTTAATGAACTCTTTCTTCCCTGCCATGTTAACATGAGAGGCGTCACATAAACATTACGTATATTGCAATTTAACAGTATTACATTTTTAATGTTTTCTACAAGAGTGAACCTGTCTGCCACTGTGTGCTTGATGTAGCTTCCTCAGTTATTGTTTACAGCCTCAGTGACCTATATAAAACCACCTACTTCAGTCTGGGTTAATAATTCCTAATGACTTTCACAGACCTTTTCAAAATGTCTAACAGTCTTTTTGTGTGTCTTAACTGCAGCGCCGATCCTGCAATAATCAATCTGAGAAGTCAGTGAAGCGCCTCTATAAAGTGTCATTTTTTGTAAATGCGATTTAAAAAAGTGCATCCAAAGGTCTTCACAGTAAGTGGTCTTCATGTATGGTGCACTTTATCAGATGCATTTACAAAAAAATAGCTCAAAATAAAATAGTTTTATAAGAAAGGTGACTGTATTTAAGACTTCACCATATTGTGTGTTCACAGCTGTTGCGTATGATGTCCTCCTTACAATCGGCGATTTACATAACATTTCTTTAGGGATCTAATAACCTTCGCCATCATTTCATTCCCCCCCCCCCTCACATAATAGTCATTTTCATGTCCTTCCTGCTCCTACAACACGCCAAGGCTCTGTTTACATTAACTTAGGTCTTCGGCAGATATATTTTTCAATCTTCTCTCTCAGTGCTACCGAAACTAAGCGAAATTTAATCGCACTACTAGGATAATTGTCCAAAATAACTGCTTAACAATTTTGTAGCGAAAATGGCAAGGGTCCTCAAGAGTTTTATGGCAAATATGGCAAGCGTCGTACTTTGTCATGGATGGTAGGTTCAACTCGGCAAATGGGTCTCAGAAAGACATGTGAATCATTACACACACACACACACACACACACGTGAGGGCCTGGCACAGCCTCTCTCCTCGTAATTGATCTACAGCGCAGGGGTGGGGAGGGAGGAGGGGCGAAAATCCGATAATTGAAGGGGGGCAGCGCGCCCGGTGATAATCAAACGCCCGCTGGGGACGCCTGCCACCCTCTTCAGCCGCACCCGCTGGGGAATGCCGGTACACGAGGTACACTACGCTAAGCTCCTCTTTGTATTACGGTACACTACGCTAGGCATTTCAGCATAATAATACACTACGCTAAACTGCTCTATACTACCGTACAAGGTATACTGTACGCATACTGCTGCATGCTGCAGTGCACTGCTATACACTACGGTAAAACACGGTAAACTGTGGCATACAACCGAACAGTACAATGAAAAAAAAGTAGCACAGCACGGAGGGCCAGCGGTAGCTGCTACTGTGGGAACAGTACGGGAGAACAATACACAGTGGTACGCTAAGGTATACACCGGAGAGAGAATGCAACCTCTATGTGAATCCACAAAGCATTAACACTATTGGAATAGGACTATATGGATGAGACAGTGCAAAACAGAAATATGTGAACGGACCAATAAGAATATAATATAATAATAATTAATACAATAATATAATAATAATTAATAAAATCTGTCTCTTGTATTAAAATCACCTTTGTAATGGATTGAAGAAGCCTACTGTAAAGGCGAAAATTTTCGGAAATAAAGATCCCAGAAGTAACAGCCTCGTTGATCAGGGCCTGATCCACGAGGAAGCCTGGTCATGGCCCGCACCGCGAGGGCGTTGACCCCCGGAATACCCTCCAGGTAAATACTGCACATGTGTCTTACTCATCAACTTTTCGGTATTGAATACCATTAATGATATGTTCATAGTTGACGGTGGCGAGCATGACGGAAAGGGTAGCCTCTGGAGGCTCATGATGGGAGGGAAGGAAGAGAGAAACCACGGGATGGGTAGTACATAGAAAGGCACGAGACGATACATATAATTTTGTGCCTGTGTCTGCTGGCACTTAAAATTTAGTGCCAAGGTGGGAATTTCGTGGCCTACCTGAGAAACGCACACGTATTGTACCAAAAAAATCACGTTTCCTGATTTTTCTTCCAAGCAATTTCAGAATTTTTTTTTTCGGTCATTAAAAGCAAAATATTTTTGATGAATAAACATCAATAAGTGCCTAGTTCTTTAAATATTAATGACCTTTACATATTCAATTGAAAATAAAAATAAAAATCCTTTTCTATGGGGCAAAGAAAGCATATATTTTCCTGTACTGAGGAAAGAAAGTGAGCAAACTCTTGGCTACGTCGTAAGTGAAGAGCAAGAGTGGCCCTGAAGTCGCTTTCGGAGGTCACCGCCCCCGCGGCCCGGTCCCAGACCAGGAGTCCTCGTTGCTGGCCTCATCGATCAGGCTGTTCTAGACGTGGTGAATGATCATGTGACTTACTACAACAAGTGAATGAAACGATAGGCAAATAAAAGAGCCAATGAGCAAGAAGTGGATAGATGACTGTGTGTGTGTGTATGTCTATGAGAGAGAGAGAGAGGAGAGAGAGAGAGAGAGAGAGAGAGAGAGAGAGAGAGAGAGAGAGAGAGAGAGAGAGGCGTGAACAGCGTCAGTATTGAGCGCTGAGCAAGGCTGGAGGGGACCGGGAAGGTGTGAAAAAAGTATGTAAACAAGACGACAGACTTCGACAAACTCGACGCTGCTAGGAAATTGCCTGGGCTCCTCTTCCCCTCCACCATCCCTCCTCCCTCAAAGAATCCTCTCTATGACATCTTTTTGAACCCTCCCTCTTTAATCCCTGACTCTTAGGCTATATTTTTCGACGAAAACAATTCTTTGCACTTTCCAAGGAAGCAAGAGTTGTAGGCTCCGGGAGAGTAAACACACCCCAGGAGTAAGATGGCTCAATATTTCGCACTTTCCAGGAAGGAAGGAAGGAAGGAAGGAAGGAAGGAAGGAAGGAAGGAAGGAAGGAAGGAAGGAGAGAGGCTGGACTAAGATGACTCAATATTTCGCACTCTTCCGGGAAGGAAGGAAAGAAGGACGAAGGAAGGAAAATGACGATGGCTGAATATTTCGCACTTTTCAGGGAGGGAGAGAGGAAGGAAGGAAGGACTCTGGAGATTAAATAGGCTGATAGACTAAGATGGCTGAAAACTTCGCACTCTCCAAGGAAAGAATGAAAGAAGGAAAGTAGGAAGGGCAGCAGGATATTAAACAGACTGAAGGACCAAGAAAGCTTCAATATGTGACACTTGACTAGAAGACTGCCGGAACATCCGAACACTGAGTGTCGCCGAGGACAGAGTCGGCCGGAGCCACGGGACGAGCGGTTATCTGACTAATCTGGCCGCTTCGTTACTCATCGGGTCCACCCAACTATAATGCTATTAGGCCGACAACGGGAGTCAATTACTGGCTGTCTGCGTTAAAGTTTTCTACAGGAGGCTCTGGGGGTAAGGGGGAAGGGGAGGGGCTAGTGGAACTGGTGGTGATGGTGGTGGTAATAATGGTGGTGGTGGTAATGATGGTACTGGTGATGAAGAGGGGGTTGGCTGATCCTTAGTCTTTATTATTAAATAAAGTTGGATACATCAGCAGTGTGCTGCTACCCTCCCTACTCTATACAACAGTAACATCGTAGCAACAAAAGCCAGCTGGGTGTCCCTGTCGTACTCCATCACAGAGGATGGATTTTCTCCTGTCATATTGCATCACAAGGGATAGATTTCCCTGCCATACTCCTTAATACTTGCTTGGTCAACCAGGCTGTTGCTGCTGGCGCCCCGCTGGCCCACATATCAACCGCAGCCTGGTTGATCAAGCATGGATTTTCCTGTCATGCTGTAACACAAAGGATGGGTTATACTGTTATGCTGTAACACAAAGGAAGGGTTACATTGTCATGCTGTAACACAAAGGATGGATTACATTGTCATGCTGTAACACAAAGGATGGATTACATTGTCATGCTGTAACACAAAGGATGGATTACATTGTCATGCTGTAACACAAAGGATGGATTACATTGTCATGCTGTAACACAAAGGATGGATTACATTGTCATGCTGTAACACAAAGGATGGATTACATTGTCATGCTGTAACACAAAGGATGGATTACATTGTCATGCTGTAACACAAAGGATGGATTACATTGCCATGCTGTAACACAAAGGATGGATTACATTGTCATGCTGTAACACAAAGGATGGATTACATTGTCATGCTGTAACACAGGATGGATTACATTGTCATGCTGTAACACAAAGGATGGATTACATTGTCATGCAGTTATACAAAGGAAGGGTTACATTGTCATGCTGTAACACAAAGGATGGATTACATACATTAGGCGATATAATGTGTCAGTCTGAGGTAAGAATTTTATGTTAAGTAAAAGGACACAAATGCAACTAATGTGACATTTTATTGTGGCAACGTTTCGCTCTCCAGGAGCTTTCTCAAGCCGTTACTTAAATCTACCTATAATAACTGCGGCTTCCCAGATTAATAAATGAATTTTAGAAGGTCGATGAGGTTATCGTCAAGTATGGCACTGTAGGTGTCTGTGGGTAGTGGGACGGTGCGGGGATGAAGTGAGGTGTAGGAGTGAAGCAGGGTGCAGTTGAAGTGAAGCGGGGGTGTAGGAGTGAAGCAGGGGGCTGTTGGAGTGAAGCGTGGGTGTAGGAGTGAAGCAGGGGGCTGTTGGAGTGAAGCGTGGGTGTAGGAGTGAAGCAGGGGGCTGTTGGAGTGAAGCGTGGGTGTAGGAGTGAAGCAGGGGGCTGTTGGAGTGAAGCGGGGGTGTAGGAGTGAAGCAGGGGGCTGTTGGAGTGAAGCGGGGGTGTAGGAGTGAAGCAGGGTGCAGTTGGAGTGAAGCGGGGGTGTAGGAGTGAAGCAGGGGGCTGTTGGAGTGAAGCGGGGGTGTAAGAGTGAAGCGGGGGTTGCCAATGGTGTTCTAAGTGGATGGAGTAAGTGTGTCTACGCTGACCCTATCTTTAATATAAACAGCCAGAGGTGTGGAGGGAGAGGTGGAAAAGAGGAGAAAGAGAGGTGTGAAGAGATGGTGGGAGTTGGAGGGAGGTAAGAGAGAGACCATTTCTCTTCCTCTTTCTCCTCTTTCCCTACCCAATCTCGCCAGGGGAGGGGCTGGTGAGGTGTGAGGCTGAGAGAGAGAGAGAGAGAGAGAGAGAGAGAGAGAGAGAGAGAGAGAGAGAGAGAGAGAGAGAGAGCATAAGTCTTCTAGCCTCGTTGTATACCGTCCACCTTAAATTAATTTGTTAGTAAGTTCCTTTCTCAAAGTTTTAACTACTGACGTTCACTTGGCTGCTGCCACCATTGTCTCCTACCACAGGTTAAGTCAATCAAGTTTAGCTTAAGTCAATTAACGTTAGATTAAGTCTATCTGGGTTAGGTTAAAAAAAAAAGAACTTAAATCTACCTATAATAACTGCGGCTTCCCAGATTAATAAATGAATAAAAGTGGAGTATATAATGCGCAGGCGACGGGTAAACGCGCAAGATAAACTATTGTTTGTAAAAGCGTTGGAAAACACACGTGTGGTGCTGCCACTCTCAGCTAGGTGGCGGTTGTGGGCGGCGGCTGTAGGCGGCGGCTGTAGGCGGCTGCTGCAGGCGGCGGGTGCGGGCGGCGGCTGCGGGCGGCGGCTGCGGGCGGCGGCTGTAGGCGGAATCACGCCTTACTGCAGACGTGTTAGGTTGGCACACTCACAATGAAGGGAGAGCCAGGGAGATGAGTGGCAGAGGTGCCACTGCAGAACCAAGGAGGGAGAGAGGGGGGAAGAGAGAAAAGGGGGCAAGAAAGTGGTGTGAGTGAGGGGAGGGGGTAAGGTAGGAAGAACGGACGGAGTGGTGAGGAAGGGAACAAGAACGTACGGATGGGTGAAGAACGGACGCAGGGAGCAGAAAAAAAAAAAAAAGAATTTGTTTTTTGAGAGGTGTGAAGAGCAAACTTTACCACTACACACAGGCGTGGGTTACTTTATTTCAGGTGGGGGTTGCTTTATTTCAGGCGTGGGTTACTTTATTTCAGGTGGGGGTTGCTTTATTTCAGGCGGGGGTTGCTTTATTTCAGGCGGGGGTTGCTTTATTTCAGGCGGGGTTGATTTATTTCAGGCATGGGTTGATTTATTTCAGGCGTGGGTTGTTTTATTTCAGGCGAGGGTGGCGTAAGCAGCATGTGCTAACACTAGCCATACAACAGTACTCACCTAATCACAACAACATAACCGCACAACCACCACAACCTGACAACCACACTACAACCACCACCACAACCTGACAACCACACTACAACAACTACCTCCACCTGACCACACTACAACAACTACCACCACCTGAAAACTACACTACAACAACTACCACCACCTGACAACCACACTACAACAACCACCACCACCTGACAACCACACTACAACAACTACCACCACCTGACAACCACACTACAACAAGTACCACCACCTGACAACCACCACCTGACAATCCCACTACAACAACTACCACCACCTGACAACCACACTACAACAACCACCACCACCTGACAACCACACTACAACAACAACCACCACCTGACAGCCACACTACAACAACTACCACCACCTGACAACCACACTACAACTACCACCACCACCTGACAACTACACTACAACAACCACCACCACCTGACAACCACACTACAACAACTACCACCACCTGACAACCACCACCACCTAACAACCACACTACAACAACTACCACCACCTGAAAACCACCACCACCTGGCAACCACACTACAACTACCACCACCTGACAACCACACTACAACTACCACCTGAGAACTACACTACAACCACCACCACCTGACAACCACACTACAACAACTACCACCACCTGACAACCACACTACAACCACCACCACCTAACAACCACACTACAACAACCACCACCACCTGACAACCACACTACAACCACCACCACCTAACAACCACACTACAACAACCACCACCTGACAACCACACTACAACCACCACCTGACAACTACACTACAGCAACCACCACCACCTGACAACCACACTACAACAACC
Organism: Cherax destructor; assembly: GCA_009830355.1. Taxonomy (NCBI): domain Eukaryota; kingdom Metazoa; phylum Arthropoda; class Malacostraca; order Decapoda; family Parastacidae; genus Cherax; species Cherax destructor. Next base: position 127,315 of record WNWK01003152.1, read on the forward strand.
ACCTGACAACTACACTACAACAACCACCACCACCTGACAACCACACTACAACCACCACCACCTGACACCTACACTACAACAACCACCACCACCTGACAACCACACTACAACAACCACCACCTGACAACCCCACTACAACAACCACCACCTGACAAGTACACTACAACAACTACCACCACCTGACAACCACACTACAACCACCACCACCTGACAACTACACAACAACAACCACCACCACCTGACAACCACACTACAACAACTACCACCACCTGACAAGTACACTACAACAACTACCACCACCTGACAACCACACTACAACTACCATCACCTGACAACCACACTACAACAACTACCACCACCTGACAACCACACTACAACAACTACCACCACCTGACAACCACACTACAACAACCACCACCTGACAACCACACTACAACAACTACCACCACATGACAAGTACACTACAACTACCACCACCTGACAACCACACTACAACTACCACCACCTGACAACCACACTACAACAACTACCACCACCTGACAACTACAACACAATGACCGCCACAAGAAATTCTGGCCATGTAAAGAAACAACAAAAAAAACAAAGTCACAGAACGACGACCAACTGGGACAACGTTTCGCCCTGTGAAGAGCTTCTTTTCGTCATACAGAGGTTACAGTCAACATACATTCATACTCCCGGAAGGTGAAGCAGAAGTGAAGGGAGGCTGTCATATCAGGGGCGAGGACTACCCTTCATACCCTCAATAAAGGGTCGCAATAAGAGACTGAGGACACCATCCCACCTCAATAAAGGGACGTAGTAAGAGACTGAGGACACCATCCCACCTAAATAAAGGGACGTAGTAAGAGACTGTGGACACCATCCCACCTCAATAAAGGGACGTAGTAAGACTGAGGACACCATTCCACCTCAATACACACTACTTTAAAAAGCGCCTGAGTTTCCCTGTCTCCCAGTATCATGTTGTGTTGCAGAGGTCCGAGCAAAGCGCAGACCTCTGCAACATAATTGTCCTCAAAGATCTGTTAAGTTATACTACGAATTAAGGAAAGATCGTAGACTTCACCTTACGAAAGGAGACAAAGCAAATGCGATAGTAATTATGGACAAGGCAGATTATAGTGGAAAAATAACATATTATTAGAAGACAGGGGAACTAACGTGCCCCTTAAATAAGTTCACACAAGTCAGACTTTTACGGAACAATAAACTGGAAGGAGATAAATCCAGTTGAGTAATGAAAACTGAATGTTATTTTTCACACTTTCACAATATTACTAACACTTATGCAACAATATACTTGGCCAAAGAAAGAGATCTGATGCTAAGATAACCGGGGAAGATATAAGATACCTGAGACAGGGGATTGCAATATGCTAAACCCAAATCACAATTCAATTACAGTATAAAACAGAGGCCTTTGTAGGTCACTCCAGAAGGTCAGTCAGGCCCCTGGCCCCAAGATCTCACACAGAGCCTTAACACTGCTCCCCCCCCCCCCAACCTAGTTCTCTCTTAGCTAATTTCTCTGAACTTATAAAGATCTCCACATACCCCAACCCCTCATAATTTCTGGCTAGAGATCAGCTTATACGGGGAAATTCACCACGTGGTCTCTTATGAGGGTACAATCCCCTGACAGAACTAAGAGTGTAATTGTGTCGGGGAATTAGCACTTCTGATACAACGGTTACAAACATGCTGGAGGTCCAGTCTCTAGGTGGTCAACCGAGCCGGAATTATAGGAACACAAGAATGAAGGAACACTACAGTAGGCCTATTAGCCCATCGTAGGTAGGTGGTTAAAAATGACACGTTAGCAAACATGGACACAATAGAAAACGTTTCTGTCCTGGTAGATCACACTCACACTCAATCACCCTTATTCGGACACCAGTCTAACCGATATTTAATGGTGCCCAAAGTTCCCTCCCCAGGGACGCAGCCTGGTAGTACGATGACACACAGGCAACAACTGGAGAATGTAAGACAATATTTCACCTGCACTGCTGGTTATATCAACTCTGATAAAGCCTGCAATGCAGGCAAAACGTTGTCTTAATTAAAGCTTCCAATTTTTGCTCGTGTGTATTTATCAACATCTAGTCAGTATTCCCATAACATATACTTCAAGGCTGATGAACTGATCACACAATGTTTACCTCTCCACTGCTTCTACTGTCGGTATTGTAAACCATTGAAATGTGAAAATCGTAACTGAGGTGACCGAGTTAATGGTTCAATCCCCGGTACGGATGGAAACGCTGGGCAAGTTTCCTTACACCTGTTGTCCTTGGTGACCTAACAGTGAGTGTTAGGGTGTTAACCGACTGGTGTGGGTCGCATTCTGGGGGACAAGACTGAAGGACTCCAATGAAAATAAGACAGTCCTCAATGACTTTCTTGGGTTATCCAGAGTAGCAGGTCAACCGGACAACGATACGCTTGCAGGTAAAAGATGGTATCAAATACCAAGAGGACACGTTTCGCTCCGTGAATTGAAACGTCTCCTCAATAAATATCCTAGTACTGCACATGTGTCCTATTTACATGACAGATTTGGAACGTCTCCTAGCCAAAGTGTGGCCACACATCGGTACTCACCTGACACCTACAACAGTGTGGCCACACATTATTCACCTGACAACTACAATGGTGTGACCACACATCAGCATTCACCTGACAACTATAATAAAGTGAGGCCACACATCAGCATTCACTTGATTACAATAAACTGTGGCTACACATCAGTACTCACCTGACAACCACAATAAAGTGTGGACACAACAGTACTCACCTCACACCTACAACAAGGCAGAAACACAACAGTACTCACCTGACCTTACTGTAGGAGGTGCGTCGTAGTTCCTTGATGATCTGGTAGATCTGTTTGTGAGTTCTCGTCCCGAAGAAGATTTTCGGAACACTGTCAAAAATAAATAAAGGGATTTACTAAATAAAGTAAATTACTAAGTTTACTCCTCTCTCTCAACCCATCTGCAATCTATTTTTCTCCCTCGCCCCTTCTGCCTCCCCGTTTCTCCTCATTAGCAATTCTCCCCATCAACTCCATTACCCAATGAACATAACACTTCCCTCTCCCACTTCCGCCGTACGCCAATTGTCCCCCACCTCCCACATTACAAACTCCCTTCCCAATCACACTACCAACTTGCCCTACCCTCCATCAACTCCTCTATCCCCCCCAACGCACACATCTATCAACAATTACGAAGTGAGCAGGGCAGCAGCGTCTTGGGATGTGGGAAGGTGTTGAGTGTTGGTGTGGAAGGTGTGGGGTGAGTGTCAGATGTGTGTGGGGAAGGATGTGGGGGCTATGAAGGGGTGTGGGGAAAGTGTTGACAGAGGAAGAAAACTTAGGCCAGTACACACACACACACACAATGGCGCACCAACACACAGCACCACACACCACAGTCACCACCACGGGCCACACAATGGCACCACCAACACACAGCACCACACACCACAGTCACCACCACGGGCCACACAATGGCACCACCAACACACAGCACCACACACCACAGTCACCACCACGGGCCACACAATGACACACCAATGACGAAAACAAGAAACAAATATTTTCCAACTTTTGATGTAGGCTAAAATGAGAGTTTTTATGAGTGGGATACGGGAGGAGAGAGAGAGATGAGAGAGGGAAGAGGGCGACGGAAGAGGAAGAGGGGAGAAAGTAAGGGAAGAGGAGAGGAGAGTAGGGATAGGAGGTAGAGAAAATAAACAAGGGGAAGAAGGGAGAGAAGGAAGGGAGAGCGGAGGGGAAAGAAACGGGATGGAGCCGGAAGAGAGAAAGCAGGGAAGGAGAGGAAAGGGAATGAGTAGTAATGGGAAAGAAGAGGAGGGAAAGGCGAGCCTAAATTACCCGCACCAATATGTATCTCAAATTTTGGCACCAATATTGACTGGGGTGAAGTTTGTGTACGTAGGGAGAAGAAGGCAAGACTTTGTTATTTCTGCGGCACCACAGCTTGGAGGGGAGGGAGGAGAAGAGAGAAAGAAGGGAGAAACTGAGGTTAGAAGAATATAAATTATATATATATATATATATATATATATATATATATATATATATATATATATATATATATATATATATGTCGTGCCTAATAGGTAAAAATTGGTCAATTAGCAATAACTCATTTAAAATTAAGTCCTTTCTAAAATTTTCTCTTATACGTTTAGAGATATATTTTTTTTCATTTATGTTAATGTAAAAAATTATAATTTTGTACCAAGAGAAACTTTGAAAACCTACCTAACGTTATTACAATAAGCGCAATTTAATTTAGCCTAACCCAACTAAATATATTTTAGATACGTTAACAATAATTTAATAATAAACAAACACAATGAAATATATTTTTTTCTTTAGGTTCAGAATGATTTGTGCGAAATTATTGCATACACAAATTTTCGCTTGTCTTATATGGCAAGAAGAGCGTTGCTATTTAAGCCAAAATCGCAAGTTTTACCTAATCGGCACGACGATATATATATACATGTATATATATATATATATATATATATATATATATATATATATATATATATATATATATATATATAAAGATGGCATATACTGTACACGAGGTGTGAGAGATACATGTCTAGTACATATTGTTACATGTTTGTCACTGATTATAATGCGAAAATCTCATCCAGCTCTTCCGAGCTGAGGCGCGTGCCCAGAATACTGCATGCATTACCCCTCTGAACAGCAGCGCTGATATATATATATATATATATATATATGTCGTGCCGATTAGGTAAAACTTGCTATTTTGGCTTAAATAGCAACGCTCACCTTGCCATATAAGACAAGTGAAAATTTGTGTATGCAATAATTTCGCCAAAATCATTCTGAACATAACGAAAAAAATATATTTCATTGTGTTTGTTTATTATTAAATTAATGTTAACGTATCTAAAATATATTTAGTTGGGTTAGGCTAAATTAAATTGCGCTTGTTGTAATAAGGTTAGGTAGGTTTTCAAAGTTTCTCTTGATACAAAATTATAAATTCTTACATTAGCATAAATGAAAAAAATATATCTTTAAACGTATAAGAGAAAATTTTAAAAAGGACTTAATTTTAGATGAGTTCTTGCTAATTGACCAGTTTTACCTAATCGGCACGACTATATATTATAATATATATATATATATATATATATATATATATATATACAAGATGCAAAACAACAACGGGAGGAGTTGCAATCAACACGTCATCAGGAGCTTGTAATGTTGTCATGCAAAGATATATATATATATATATATATATATATATATATATATATATATTAACACTGGTCGTCTCTCACCGAGGTAGGGCGACTCGAAAACATTCACCAATATTTTTCAACAACTGTTTTAGCAGAAATGTGCAGACATCACAATTCAAATGATCTTCCGAGCAGCAACGTCCCCACCCTTTTTCAGAGTGCAGGCACTGTGCTTTCCACCTCCAGGACTCAAATCTGGTAATCGATTTCTCTCAATCCTTCATAAATGTTACCTCGCTCACACTCCAACAGCAGATCAAGCCAAGAAAATCGCTTGGTTCCAGTGACTCCGATCTAACACACTCACACAAATCATGGAAGGTACAGGGTTTATAGAGGAAACTTGAGGCTTTTCGTTATAAAAACCGTCGCCAGACGCTGAGTATTCAATGAATTAGCTAAGGATTAGGAAAGATATTCAAAGATTATAAGGTGGGTACACTGTCACATGTATGTGTGGTATCACAACAGTCTCATTATCTGACATGATGGATGATGAGAACTTTCAAAACAAGGGATGTCATGCCAATGATGATCCTCTTTAAGTCACTTGTTCTCTCTAAGCTGGAATACTGCTGTACACTAATAGCCCCATTCAAGTCAGGTGAAAATGCAGATCTAGAGAATGTACAGAGGACCACTGCAATCACAATAAATACTGGGAACGTTTTTAAGTCCCTTGACATGTACTTCCTGGAACGCAAGCGAGAAAAATACATCATAATCTACACTTGGAAAATCCTAGAGAAACTGATCTCAAATCTGCACACAGAAATCACTCCCTTCGAAAGCAAAAGACTGGGCAGACGGTGCAACCTACCTCCACTGAAAAACAGGGGCGGCATGAGTACACTAAGAAAAAACATTAAGTGTCCGGGGCCCAAGACTGATCAACAGCCTCCCATCACACTTAAGGAAAATTACCATTAGGCCCCTGGCTATCTTCAAGAGGGAGCTGGACAGATACCCAAAATCAGTGCCCGATCAGCCGGGATGTAGTTCGTACGTTGGATTACGTGCAGCCAGCAGTAACAGCCTGGTTAATCAGGCCCTAATCGACTGGAAGGTCTGGTTAGGGACCTCTGAGAGGAGGAAGAGGGTACTGACCCCCGAAAAAAAACTCGAGGTCGGTCGATATACTACAGACTACCTGGTCAACCGCCTGGTTGACGATGCAGGCGGTCAACAGAGAAGCTTAGCACCAGGCCAGGTTGTGACGATACAAAAACCTTCACAAGTAAACCACAGGTGAACCGTTAATATTAAACACAATATTTACCTGAAAGGAGATTAACGCAAGACAGAACACACAGTGAGTAGTAGACCTAATATTTTTGGAACACAGGAAGAAGTTCTCAAAATTCTTTGAAAACCCGCTTGACGAAAGTAATCCTGTGCTACTGGAAATAAAATATGACGTTAACTATGACCTGCGAAAGGAAGAAGAATACAAGCGAACAGGAAAGACTAAATTACAAGAACATATGATCTAAGAGAGTATTTTAGAAACAACAGAATATAATATTAAAAGCAACAGATAAAACAAATTATTTAAATGGTTCTACAACATTATTGGAAATTAAAGCTAAATGGTTGATTTCAAAATGTGGAAAAAAAAAAGAATAATTTAGTGGAAAGTACTGGAGACAAATTTAAGAGAAAATGTGTGTAGACCTAGAAATTTAGGAGAGTTATACCAGAGATTACTAAATACTGTATTTAGAAAAGTTAGACCAGAGATCTACCAGAGTTATACCAAACATTGACCAGAGTTTCAACCCAGGCAGAAAGATCTGAGGAAGGAAAGAAAAAAATAATAATAAAAAAGGAAATAGTGGACAAGAGCAAATGGAACAAAATCTTTTATTTAAACTTATAAAATACAAACAAAATATGAAAGGCGAGACAAAGAATAAATGAAGATAAAATCACTAAAGTGGCGGAAAAACAATACGAATGATACTAAAAAATGTTGTTCAAGATTATGTTATGGTAACGATATCGTTCTAGACGATGAAGCTGAACTTTTCTCCAGGCTGAGGGACTGACCACCTCAAATACTTTTTATCCAAGGTTGATGCACTGATGACATCTTCATTTCACTACTACACTTGCTGTCTTTGTATTTGACTGAAGAAGTAATACCGTGTAGGCGAAACGTTGCAACAATAAAGATACCCAACTGTTGCATATGTGTCTTAATCAAGATTATGTTGTAAAGAACTCTAGATGTATCAGGCTTGAACCCTAACAGCCAAGTAAAACAGAGGACTATGAAATTTGTACACCATTAAAAAAATAATCTGACTGTTATAAAGCATTGGTGAACTATTACAACGGAAGAAAGATTTTACCCTTTAACAGATAATGAGAAAATTGAAAAGATGAAAAAAAAAAAATACACATGGGCAAATACTACCAGCTGGGTGCCCCAAGGATTAGTTCTTGCCCCGATAATGTTTTAGTTTACACAGAAGACTTGCAGAACACATATATGAACATAACTGTGGATTATATAAAGATAAAATAAGTAAGAAAGACTTGGAAAAACTGAACAAACGTGTTGACGTTGAATGACGGAGCTTAATGCATAATGTATATATGAGTCATGAATATAAGTGTCATATATGTGTCATGTATATAAATGTCATGTAAAGGAAACGGATGGAAATGATAATGAGGCCACACGAAGAATAAACAATGCGAGACAGAAGTTATCAAGAGTTTACATAAATGAAACAATGAGAAACTCGTAGGCTACAGAGGCAAATTTTCAAACAGCCTTCAGATATATGGCCAAGGAACATACTAAGACCTTCACGATGTATGGGAGGCCAAAAATAAAATATGGATCGCTGGCGTGGTGCTCACACCCCAAAATAAAGTCCTAAATGACTCAAAGAGCTAAAAACTAAAAAATCTAAAACACGAAGGAAAATTGCAAGCATTCAATATGCGCTTCTTTGCTGATAGGAAGAAAAACATATAGGAAAGAGAAGAGGCGGGGCCAGCAACTGGTGCTCTATCTACCCATGTGTGGAGTTACAAATAATCATAAACACACATCAAGGCTATAAGACTAACGTTCCAAAAGCACAAATCGATGTCTACGTACGTACGTAGGTACGTACACACACACACAATTTTCTACTTGTCTTACGATCAACATTGATCAACTGCAACACTTAAGTGGCTTGTTCATTACCTGTACCTCATGCAGTTTAAGTGAAACACTTTTGATTTTCCCAGAAATAACACCAGGCAGAACCCTGAGTGTTGTTGGTAGTTGGTAGGGTTGTTAGTGGTGGACGAGCCAGAATGGTTGGTAGTAGTCTTGATGGGGCCTAGCCAGGGTGGTTGATAATGTCGGTAGTGTTCTTAGGGTAGTCGACAGTGTTGTTGTTGGTAGTGGACTAGCCAGGGTGGTTAGTAATGGATTAGTTAGGGTGGATGGTAGTGAACTTGCCTGGGTAGTTGTTATGGTGGCCTAGGCAGGGTGATTGGTAGTGTGCTTGGTGGACTAGCCAGAGAAGTTGGTAGTGGAGTAGCCGGGTGGTTGGCAGTGGACTAGTCAGGGTGGTTGGCAGTAGACTAGTCAGGGTGGTTAGTATCGTGGTGGACTAGCCAGGGTGGTTGGTATGGTTGGACTAGCCAGGGTGGTTGGTGGTTGACTAGCCAGGGTGGTTGGTATGGTGGTTGACTAGCCAGGGTGGTTGGTATGGTGGTTGACTAGCCAGGGTGGTTGGTATGTTGGTTGACTAGCCAGGGTGGTTGGTATGGTGGTTGACTAGCCAGGGTGGTTGGTATGGTGGTTGACTAGCCAGGGTGGTTGGTGGTTGACTAGCCAGGGTGGTTGGTGGTTGACTAGCCAGGGTGGTTGGTGGTGGACTAGCCAGGGTGGTTGGTTGACTAGCCAGGGTGGTTGACTAGCCAGGGTGGTTGACTAGCCAGGGTGGTTGGTACAGTGGTTGGTGGACTAGCCAGGATGGTTGGTGGTGGACTAGCCAGGGTGGTTGGTATGGTGGTTGACTAGCCAGGGTGGTTGGTAGAGTGGTTGGTGGTTGACTAGCCAGGGTGGTTGGTAGAGTGGTTGGTGGTGGTGGACTAGCCAGGGTGGTTGGTGGTGGACTAGCCAGGGTGGTTGGTATGGTGGTTGGTGGTGGACTAGTAGGTGTGAGAGAAGAGTTATTGATCGTGAGGCTGGGGTGAGGGAGGCGCCTCCCTCACTCCTCTCCATCAACACTCAACACATTCACTCCTTCACCAAGTGTTAGCGAGGAGGGAAGAGTGGTAGTGGTGGGTGGTGGTGGTGGTGGTGGTGGTGGTGGTGGTGGTGGTGGTGGAGGCAGCGGTGGAAAGGTGGTGGATGAGAGGGTGACAGTGATGGTAGATGATAGACTAGTAGAGGCAGGGACAGAGGTAAGGGGTGGTAATGGTGGTGGAAGGGGTAAAAGAAGGAATCGAGAAAGAAATGGAGGAGGATTGAGGTGGGGAAGAAGGGGAAGAGAACTGAGGTAGGGAGGGAGGAGAAGGGAGACACAAAAGTTAAGATGTAAAGAGAGAAGGAAGGAATGGAGGTGGATGGAAGGGAAAGGGAAGAATTGACAAGAGAAGGGAAGTAAAGAGAAGGGGAAAATATATGAAGGTAAGAATGAAGACTGGTAAAGATAGATGTACATGGTAGTACTGTACATGGGTGTACATAGGTGTACATGGTAGCACTGTATATGGGTGTACATTGTAGTACTGTACATTGATGTACATAGTAGTACTGTACATGTGTACATGGTAGTACTGTACATGGGTATACATGGTAGTACTGTACATGAGTGTACATGGTAGTACTGTACATGGGTGTACATGGTAGTACTGTACATGGGTGTACATGGCAGTACTGTACACGGGTATACATGGTAGTACTGTACACGGGTATACATGGTAGTACTGTACATGGGCGTACATGGTAGTATTGTACATGGATGTACATGGTAGTATTGTACATGGGTATACATGGCAGTACTGTACATGGTAATACATGGGAAATGCAGATAACCTCTACATCAATTCTATCTTGCTAAGAAAGAAAAGCGACACTGCAGCCACACTTTATCGTCAAGGTTAGGAGAGCACAGCAGGGAAGGCAGTGTAGCAGGTGAGTGAGAGCACAGCAGGGAAGGCAGTGTAGCAGGTGAGTGAGAGCACAGCAGGGAAGGCAGTGTAGCAGGTGAGTGAGAGCACAGCAGGGAAGGCAGTGTAGCAGGTGAGTGAGAGCACAGCAGGGAAGGCAGTGTAGCAGGTGAGTGAGAGCACAGCAGGGAAGGCAGTGTAGCAGGTGAGTGAGAGCACAGCAGGGAAGGCAGTGTAGCAGGTGAGTGAGAGCACAGCAGGGAAGGCAGTGTAGCAGGTGAGTGAGAGCACAGCAGGGAAGGCAGTGTAGCAGGTGAGTGAGAGCACAGCAGGGAAGGCAGTGTAGCAGGTGAGTGAGAGCACAGCAGGGAAGGCAGTGTAGCAGGTGAGTGAGAGCACAGCAGGGAAGGCAGTGTAGCAGGTGAGTGAGAGCACAGCAGGGAAGGCAGTGTAGCAGGTGAGTGAGAGCACAGCAGGGAAGGCAGTGTAGCAGGTGAGTGAGAGCACAGCAGGGAAGGCAGTGTAGCAGGTGAGTGAGAGCACAGCAGGGAAGGCAGTGTAGCAGGTGAGTGAGAGCACAGCAGGAAGGCAGTGTAGCAGGTGAGTGAGAGCACAGCAGGGAAGACAGTGTAGCAGGTGAGTGAGAGCACAGCAGGGAAGGCAGTGTAGCAGGTGAGTGAGAGCACAGCAGGGAAGGCAGTGTAGCAGGTGAGTGAGAGCACAGCAGGGAAGGCAGTGTAGCAGGTGAGTGAGAGCACAGCAGGGAAGGCAGTGTAGCAAGTGAGTGAGAGCACAGCAGGGAAGACAGTGTAGCAGGTGAGTGAGAGCACAGCAGGGAAGGCAGTGTAGCAGGTGAGTGAGAGCACAGCAGGGAAGACAGTGTAGCAAAGTTAAGGAGTGAAAGCTAGGAAAACGTGTGGGGGGAAATAAGGGAGAGTGATGAGGAAAGTTAAGGAAAATATGGGAAGTCCAGAGACTATAAAAGAACTAGGAAGTACCAAGGTTGTGAGGGCAGTGCCACACGGCAGTAGCCAGCTACAGTACCAAGACAGATTCAAGGATCGTCACCCACCAGGCCTGCTACACACATACACAGGCGCTTGCTTGACGGCCTCATCAGTCAGGCTGTTGGTGCTCCCTCCTCAAGACACATAGACCCCCACACTTTCACTTGACTTGAACTTGTCTGCCGTGTCAACTTTCACGTCCCTAATTCACCCGTCGTAGCCACGGTGCAGACATTCACCCGTCGTAGCCACGGGTGCAGACATTCACCCGTCGTAGCCACGGGTGCAGACATTCACCCGTCGTAGCCACGGGTGCAGACATTCACCCGTCGTAGCCACGGGTGCAGACATTCACCGTCGTAGCCACGGTGCAGACATTCACCCGTCGTAGCCACGGTGCAGACATTCACCCGTCGTAGCCACGGGTGCAGACATTCACCCGTCGTAGCCACGTGTGCAGACATTCACCCGTCGTAGCCACGGGTGCAGACATTCACTCGTCGTAGCCACGAGTGCAGACATTCACTTATCGTAGCCACGAGTGCAGACATTCACCCGTCGTAGCCACGGGTGCAGACATTCACCCGTCGTAGCCACGGGTGCAGACATTCACTCGTCGTAGCCACGAGTGCAGACATTCACTCGTCGTAGCCACGAGTGCAGACATTCACCCGTCGTAGCCACGGGTGCAGACATTCACCCGTCGTAGCCACGGGTGCAGACATTCACCCGTCGTAGCCACGGGTGCAGACATTCACTCGTCGTAGCCACGGGTGCAGACATTCACTCGTCGTAGCCACGAGTGCAGACATTCACTCGTCGTAGCCACGAGTGCAGACATTCACCCGTCGTAGCCACGGGTACAGACATTCACCCGTCGTAGCCACGGGTGCAGACATTCACTCGTCGTAGCCACGGGTGCAGACATTCACTCGTCGTAGCCACGGGTGCAGACATTCACCCGTCGTAGCCACGGGTGCAGACATTCACCCGTCGTAGCCACGGGTGCAGACATTCACTCGTCGTAGCCACGGGTGCAGACATTCACCCGTCGTAGCCACGGGTGCAGACACTCATCCGTCGTAGCCACGGGTGCAGACACTCACCCGTCGTAGCCACGGGTGCAGACACTCACCCGTCGTAGCCACGGGTGCAGACATTCACCCGTCGTAGCCACGGGTGCAAACAGCTGTAGATACATCATATTTCTGAAACTTTTTTTTTTTAGCCTCAGTCCACATATTACTAGTACCTGACCTAGCTTCAACACGTTTCGCCCACACGAGTCTTCATTTTCACGGACGGACTGAAACGTCATCAAAGATCCATCACCAATCCGTGGGGTCACTTATTTACCTATAATATACCCGTGAAGGGTGTCGAGTCTCTCTCGCCACCCTCCCAGCCCGACCTGGAGCCAGACTTTTATTTTTCTGTAAATGTGTACCGACACCCACCCACTAACCCACCCACTAACCCACCCACTAACCCACCCACGCCATGGGGGAGGTTGGGAGGGACGGCAGATATCAAAAAGAAAGAGCTCACTAACTTGCCCCCACTCTCCTCTTGACCGTTCACAAAGAGAAAGATACTACCTGGTGACATTTATAACAATTAGAGCCGCTATTGACATCAAAGGGTGTCAAGACCATAGTGGACTTTTGTAGTGCCAAGTTATTAAACCTGCCCAGGGGGGAGTCTTGGGCCTAAAAATGACTAAAATAATAATAATAATTAGGGGGTAATACAGCGTCTGGGAATGGGAGGTAATTAAGTTGATCCGAGGAACGGAGGATTAACTTTAATTCATTGGATTAAGAGCGCTTAACCCGTATCAAAGATCTACCGTAACAATGTTCTTACCACGTGTAAGTGATTTTACATACTGCTGCACATACCTGGAGGGTGTTCCAGGAGGTCAACGCCCCCGCGGCCCTGTCCATGACCAGGCCTCAATAGATCAGCGCCTAATCAACCAGGCTGTTACTGCTGGCCGCACGTAATCCAACGAACGAGCCACAGCCCGGCTGGTCAGGTACTCACTTTAGGTATCTGTCCAGTTCCCTCTTGAAAACAGATAGATGTATATTGGTAACCCCCCTTATGTTATCATCCCTCCACACCTACAACACCCAGCCAGAGCCAGGCACATGTTATCACCCACCTCCCACCCCCAGCCAGGCACATGTTATCACCCATCTCCCACCCCCAGCCAGGCACATGTTATCACCCACCTCCCACCCCCAGCCAGGCACGTTACCACCCACCTCCCACCCCCAGCCAGGCACATGTTACCACCCACCTCCCACCCCCAGCCAGGCACATGTTACCACCCACCTCCCACCCCAGCCAGGCACATGTTACCACCCACCTCCCACCCCAGCCAGGCACATGTTACCACCCACCTCCCACCCCAGCCAGGCACATGTTACCACCCACCTCCCACCCCCAGCCAGGCACATGTTACCACCCACCTCCCACCCCCAGCCAGGCACATGTTACCACCCACCTCCCACCCCCAGCCAGGCACATGTTACCACCCACCTCCCACCCCCAGCCAGGCACATGTTACCACCCACCTCCCACCCCCAGCCAGGCACATGTTACCATCCACCTCCCACCCCCAGCCAGGCACATGTTACCACCCACCTCCCACCCCCAGCCAGGCACATGTTACCACCCACCTCCCACCCCCAGCCAGGCACATGTTACCACCCACCTCCCACCCCCAGCCAGGCACATGTTACCACCCACCTCCCACCCCAGCCAGGCACATGTTACCACCCACCTCCACCCCCAGCCAGGCACATGTTACCACCACCTCCCACCCCCAGCCAGGCACATGTTACCACCCACCTCCCACCCCCAGCCAGGCACATGTTACCACCCACCTCCACCCAGCCAGGCACATGTTGCAACAATTAAATTACGGATTCATTTTTATGAGTGTTGTATTGCATATCAGTAGATTGGTTAATAACTTAGTCTTAAAATTCTTAATGCTGATGACATGGGTTATTGTACATTAATTTCGTTGCTGACGTTATATCAAGTGAAGCATTTACAGAACCATCATCATCAAGAGTTAATGGAGAGCAACGAGACGATGCAACCAATTACATGTGCCTGCAAACAATCAACTGACCAATCAAGGATCACAGGGAGGGCAAAAATCAGGACCTGATATGCCAGGTATCCATATTGTTCTCTGTAAAAAAAAAAAACATACGACATAAAAAAAATGGGTAATAAAGATTTATTAAGAAAATCAGTAGCCAGTGTGGGTGTGTGCGTGTTACTGCAGCCAGTGGGGAGTGAGTAGACGTATTACAGGACGTTCATCTACCAATCCAGACAGCCGTTCAGCCGAGGGGCCAAGAAGTACAGCAAATCAGCGTCCATGTGTGTCTATGACCAACTATGTGACAATATTACTAGTCATGTGGCGAATGACCTAACTTATTCACGTGGGTCTTGACCTTTAGATTAAAAAAAATATATACCAATAAATTTAATGAAAAGCTAACGTATATATATACATAAAAAAATGCATGTTTGGAGAGGCAAGTGAATGTGCAGTGATTCCATCATAATGTTGAAGTAACGTTATAAGCAGCAGCAGGAATTAACATCTAAGCTACTATCATCAATTTTCACTCTACACACACACACAATATATATATATATATATATATATATATATATATATATATATATAATATATATATAATATATATATAATATATATATATATATATATATATATATATATATAATATATATATATATATATATATATATATATATATATATATATATATATATATATTTAAATAAGATGGGGTCCACCTCTGGTGCAAATTGTGGGACCAGAAGCCTCGGAGAAGTGGATACAAAAGGCTTCAAGGAAGAATATTTGGATTTCTTCCTGTAGCCGCTTGAATATTCCACTTCTCTTACCACCCCATCCTATATACACATACATACATATAAATGCTTTATTAATAGACAGAATACATTGATAGAAAACACAAACATGAACATGAATACAATGGTACAATATGTCAAAGATTATGAATCTCCTCCAGCTCCTCCGAAGCCGGACGCGAGCCAAGTATGCAGCATGCGTTTCCCCTCTGGATGGCCACGCTGAGACGCTGGAACATGAACGTGGCTGCCCTTGGGTCCCTGGTGGTGTCGATGAGTCTGGAACCCAGTTCTTTAAGGAAACGTGTTGCATTTTTTCCCCATGCTCCCAAGGTCTCTGATCCCAATGGGACAAATTGATACTGTTGGCTTATGTCCCTGTACTTGCCGATCTTGTACTCCTCTCTGTGGTCAGCAGCTCCTCCCTGTCGCCCGACACTGTGATGGATGTAGGTGTCAGCCAGTGTCGACACACAGGTATAATCCCATGCTAAGAGCTTACTATTCTTCCAAGTATAGATGGTGATCCCGTCGGGGCGGTTTGCTGGGTTGTGGGCATTGTTGGCTGCTAGTGATCGAGACTCTCTCTCGGCTGAGCATCCAGCTGTAGCAAGGGTTCTATTTATGATGTCGTTGACCTCATTGTGTCTTGCATGCCAACCCTTGGTTTTAGAACAGTTAAGACCATGTAGACCATATTGGTCGGCTTGCGCATCGCTGCAAATACACGTATATTCCGTGTGAATAGGTGCAGCAAGGCGCAGAGCCACTGCAATACGAAGGGTCTTAGGGTCGAGGCGTGTTCCCATGGCCGAAATGGGAACTGTTTGAAGGAAGTCCCCAGAGTGATGTGCACTCACAGCTAGGAGACGGGCAGTCTCCCTGTCTGATGTTACGGCCCTAAGCATATATATATATATATATATATATATATATATATATATATATATATATATAAATGTCTACGTCCACAGCAGGACTCGAACCTGCAACCTCTGTATCAAGAGTCACAGTACTTTACCACGGAGGGTCTGGCTCCGTGGTAAAGTACAGTGGAGTCTGATCAGCGTTTGCAGGTTCGAGTCCTACTGTGACTAAAGACAATGTAAATAATTTCGCCTGTTTGCGAATTGTTAAATATATATATATATATATATATATATATATATATATATATATATATATATATATATATATATATATATATATATTATAATATATTATGCAAATATCCCAAACCAAGCGATACAGGATGCAAAACAACCACAGGGGGGAGTAGAATGATAGCTTTAGGCCTTTCGTGTTGCAATCAACACATCAGGAGCTTGCAAAATTGCAGAAAAGAGGATGATGTTCAAGATAGTACGTACCCAGAGGACTGTCTTCACTGGAGTGAGTGAGGGTACCGGAAGTGCCCCAGGCCCAACAGTGCCTGGGGGCATTAGAAAAATCCCACAAGCATGATATTGTAATAGCCTGAACGAAATTAACGTGGCAATAATAAAAAAAAATCGATCATATTTCACTATCAATAACTTTACACACAAATATATTATGAGTGATATAGAAGTCTCTGGCAGTTATAAGGTAGCCTTCCAAGGGACGTGTCCATTTAAATTGACAAGAAAATGGTAACATTTAGAGGGGTTCATTAAAATAAACTCATTTAAAGGGGGAGGCATCTGCAATAACAAGAAAGACGGCCACAGATATTCAACCCACATAATTCTGAGGCAAATTCTGGTTCAACCTTCAGAAACTGCAGGAAAAATAGGCCCTAATTCCTCGGTGTGGCACTACATTTAAGACAGTCTAATGCATTCATATAAGAGCCCAATTTTAGAATGTGTACTACTGCCTCAACTAAAAACGCATCTAATTTGTACAGCCCGTCATTGATATTGTATAATGACTGCCTATCATGTTTAATAATTGCCGATTCTACAATATTCCTTTCAAGTCAGGAGGAACAAGGGAAGATGACTCTTGCTTCCCGCCAATTTGCCGGGTTATTACAAGCTCTAATGTGGTTGAAAATCGCGTTCGACTCCTGTGCTATACGTATCGAATAACGGTGCTGGGACATTTTCACCTCTAATGATTTTCCCGTTTGTCCCAAATAGGAGAGACTGCAACCATTACAACCAACTCTGTAGACACCACCAACACGTTGGTTGCATTCTTTATCAGGATTCTTTTAAGAGTCCGTGAACTTTTAAGTACTACTTGTATATTAAATCTTCTAAGAGCATTCGGGAGGATAGATAAATTCTCGTTGTATGCGAGGACCAGCACATTCTTGGTCTGAGGTGTTATCCTAGGTTCTGTTCTATAATAAGTTTTCTTAGCTGCTAGCAAGGCAGATTCCATAAACACCTTAGGATGCCGTAGTTTCATGCCAATGCCAAATATTTTCCTAATTTCCTCATCTAGGAAGTCTGGACTGCACACTCTATAGCCTCTCAAAAACATAGTAAGAAATACACTCCTTTTGACTCTAGTCTCATGGTTGGAATAGTAGTGGATGTATGAGGACACATTGGTGGTCTTCCTATATACTGTAAACTTAAACTTTCTATCAACTCGGTGTATCAACACATCTAAAAATGGAAGTTTACACTCCACCAGTGTTTCGGAAGGTGTAAACAAACTGTAAATAAATGGAATGGATTATAAAGTGACTTGGAATACAATTTAGTCTAAGATCCCTAACGAGGTAAAATGTCATACAGGAAGAAGAAGAAGAAGAAGAAGAAGAAGAAGAAGAAGAAGAAGAAGAAGAAGAAGAAGAAGAAGAAGAAGAAGAAGAAGAAGAAGAAGAAGAAGAAGAAGAAGAAGAAGAAGAAGAAGAAGAAGAAGAAGAAGAAGAAGAAGAAGAAGAAGAAGAAGAAGAAGAAGAAGAAGAAGAAGAAGAAGAAGAAGAAGAAGAAGAAGAAGAAGAAGAAGAAGAAGAAGAAGAAGAAGAAGAGAGAAGAAGAAGAAGAAGAAAGAAGAAGAAGAAGAAGAAGAAGAAGAAGAAGAAGAAGAAGAAGAAGAAGAAGAAGAAGAAGAAGAAGAAGAAGAAGAAGAAGAAGAAGAAGAAGAAGAAGAAGAAAGCAGCATAATGCACGACACAAAGAGTGGTCTACATAAATATACTTAATCCGATTCT
The DNA here is from genome assembly GCA_009830355.1 of Cherax destructor. NCBI lineage: Eukaryota > Metazoa > Arthropoda > Malacostraca > Decapoda > Parastacidae > Cherax > Cherax destructor. Next base: position 145,879 of record WNWK01003152.1, read on the forward strand.
TATGCTTTCGCCCAAAAAAAGTCTCTCTGAGGGTTTGAGACAACAATGAGACTCAGAGGTAGAAGCAAATACACGCACAACAAAACACAAATAACCTCAATCGTAAAGCAAGCACAAAGTCAACTTTTTCTACATTTTCTATTAAGCAGAAATTCAAATAAATGTGGAAAGTGAAATTCAAACTTAGAGTCATCATAAACTATTGCTGAGTGTGTGTGTGTGTGTGAGAGAGAGAGAGAGAGAGAGAGAGAGAGAGTTAGAGAAAGAATAGAAGAGAACTAGCAGAGAGAGAAGAGAGAAGAGATTAGTTCTGCATCGGTACTAAACATCACAACAATTAACTAGTCATACCTGTAGCTACATTACGACTAGCAATAAAGAACATCACACACAACAGTAAAATAATATCTTTATTACAACAAAAACACTTTGTACACTTACCTTAAATTAACAAAAATTTTCTTGTTACCCCTTTTTTCCCCTTTAACGCGATTGATATAATTACTGCCAACCACTAATTAAGCCATAACGAAGGGGGAGTAAGAGGCACTCTGACGTCATACAGTATATAAGAATGTCATTTCCTTGGTTCAACACTAAGGTATATACACAGGGACATTTGAATTATATATTTTATATATATATATATATATATATATATATATATATATATATATATATATATATATATATATATATAGCGCGCTCTGAGGATTTATTTTAATCTATATTTCTGGGATAAAAGTATCAATGAATGGTAGTGTATAAGTGACAAGCAGCCTTCATTACCCTAGTGTAGTAGATAGGATTTAAGCTTTACATACTCACTACCATATCCAGTTTTTTAAACCACAAGTTAGTCAACTTACTACTGGATCCAGTGTGTTAATTTAATCACTACCAAATATAAAACAACTTAAGGGCGAAGCTACTCGAGTCGCACTCCGTATTTCAGTCACGTATATTGTGTGACATACATATACACTCCACATACAAAACTAGATATACTTCGGTCGCTGCGCGATCCGATAAATGTATCCATGTATTCCATAACCCCAGTCCCAAATGCCTCAATGCACGCGACTGGAATAGTGCAGAGTGCGGCAAATATACGGTTAAATATAAGCGCTGAACACTTGAAGGGAATCAGAAGAGACATTCACAAGTCATCACATGGAAACTAATATACAAATTTCTTCAATAAAAAGGTTAAATCAGGAATTACACAAACTCAGCTCTAATTCAAACTTTTCAAAGAAACCAAAAGGATCAATATCTTAAAATATACAATCACATTAAACGTGAAGGCGCTCAGAAGTTGCGTTATCAAGTTATCACCTTGGAAGGGTTGAGGTTAATCAGAAGCGATACTCAGAAAATTATCGCGTGAAGAGCACTTTCAATTTTCTCATTTCTTCCAAAACAAAACTGGGACCAACAAAGGACAAAATTCAACCCAAACTTCACTCTAGGTAAGACTAATCAGCTTTAAATATGTTTAGTACAAATAAATTTTTTTTAACAATGGCTTGGAGGACAGACAAATATTATTAGGGACATAAAATAACATTAAGATGATGTAACTTAAGATAACCAAATATAGTCAAACATTGTGACTTATTTCTGATCACAAGAAACTTTCTCCAATTATTACACAGAAACCAATTTGATTAATAAAATTGGCACATAATAACTTACTTAACCTAACTTTAAGATATTGTTTTCTTTGAGGGAAATACATCATCATTAAAAGTTTAAAGTCGACCACATGTTGCATTTCCCAGTTATTGAGAAGAATCCAGGTTAGGTAATGTTTGTCAGGAAAGAGGACAAGTGTTTCACGACGCGGGTCTTAGATGATGGTCCGCAGCTAGAGCTTTTGGTCATCTGACCGAGGCCTTCCGCTGGGTTACCAGTCAACCCCTTTAAAAATTATGGTCATAGTTATAACCATTTATAACAGAATCCAACAAAATTTATACCTACTCGGCCCAGATCCACGAAATTTTTGATCCATTTCATACACTGCATCAATATTGATGCCGTTCACAATTGTTATATTTTAATCAGAGGAAAACATTAAACCCGTAGGGGTCATATAGCGCTTGTAGAGGAGGCATTCAAATTCGATCCAAGCAAGGAGGAAGATAAGTCCAGTTCCTTGGATCAAGAGCCCCTCATTAGCATCAAGACAAAATAATGCAATAAAGTAAAATAATACTATACCATTACGAGATTAAAAGTAACAAAATAGGAACAAGACACTTCACTAAAAATATATCGACCTTCTTATAATATACAACATGACAAGTCCGCCGACTGAGACGCCTCTCCAGTTATCACCAGCAAACAAAATTTGGGAATGGCTTATGTATCATCGTGCACTACGAGTGCACACATGTAAATAGTCCCATGTAAATCTCGCCTAAGATACTGTATATGAGACCCGTGTTGTGAGAAAGTTTTAAGGAAAGTGCTGCTCATAATGTTATGAAAATAGAAAAGTCTCCCACTCAAACTTAAAATCGCGAATATTTTTTTTCCAGTTTTCTTTTTTTTTCTTTCATTTATATTCTATTCAAAATTCTTCACAATCCTTTAAGATATATAATTTTTTTTTTTTTTAAAAATCCAATTTGATAAAAGTGGCATTTTTTTTTTTTTTGGGGGGGGGGAGTCAAAATGCTTCCCACAGAGCCCAAAATTAATACAAAAATACCTCCGATTAACATACATCAGCGTTTAGGGTTTGAAGCTGAATCGGTAAATTCAAATTTACAAAGGTTAAAGTGACAAGCTTTGTTTTAATACAGCCCACCAATGGTAAAAATTTAAGTCGATCAGAAAAGGCATTCTACAGAAATTGATCTGATTCCAACAATTCCAAGTCTTAAAACAATTTCATTAAAATTTCAAATTTGCAGCTATTAAGACTAAACTTAAAGAATTATTATCCTTCTTACAGAATGTGTCATCAATAATGTTTTGAAGCAGATTAGAAGAATCATTCTTTAGTAACTGAATAAAAATGAATATCACTCTTAATTCAATAAAACTGGCAAATCTGGGCTTACGGCACAATAGCAGCGTGAGATTTGTGTTCAGGAAACCACACCAGAAGTGAAAATTTCAAGCCGATCAGATGCGTTATTTTCCAGGTAAGGAGGATATAATTTTCACACTGTACTACATATAAAATGGTCAAATCTGCACTTATACTCTTGAATTTTACTCGTCAAATTAGGAGGCACCTAAAGCACCTTTTTTGAACGTTTGAAGACACTCTACAAAGAGTTTTTAAAGTTATGCGAATCATTCCAGGATGATGGAAATGGGGTCAACAACTTTGGTCGTAGGGCACGTGAGGTTGACGAATGTTCCAAGATCCTGGTCCTAGTTACCGTACACAACCGATAAAAAATTGTAGCCGATTGGATGAGGCGTTCTCGAGTTATGAGTGAAATTAACTGGAACAGTTGCATGGGGGGAAAAAACAGGCAAACTCTTAAAGGTCCCCCTCCAGGAATACCTAATTAATAACTGGGTGATGGTGGAGACTAATGGATGATAAGACTGGGGATAGTGAAAGGTGATAACAGTGGGGATAAGGTGTAAACATTGCAATATTAAAAGAGAAAACGATGAGGTAAACCAGGGTAAACTAAAATATTGCAAAACAATTTCTCCCTTATACACAGACACAAGATATGTTGTGTGTACATAATTATTTTTTTGTCCACTCTTTCTGCACTTACTTTCAACTACGTATACATACTCAAGAAAAGTATGTTTCTGTTTACACTTCACTGGAGGTGTTGTTGGCAGTATTGAGGCAACATTAACTACATATGTCACGGTCACTGGACGACCCACAGAAAAAAAAATACCCAAATACCCTCCCACAAAAAAATAATCCAAATATACTGCTATTGTCCTCGCCACAAAAAAAAAAAAAAAAAAATAATCAAAATTATCTAATTTTCCTCTTTACAAAAATAGCAATTTAATGGGAAATATTTTCAATTGATCTGTTTATTTCAGTGTGAAGGAGTTCATCAGTACTGATATTTACGCATTGTTCTCCAGCATCAACATGTGCGTTTACGCATTGTTCTCCGGCATCAACATGTGCGTTTACGCATTGTTCTCCGGCATCAACATGTGCGTTTAAGCATTGTTCTCCGGCATCAACATGTGCGTTTACGCATTGTTCTCCGGCATCAACATGTGCGTTTACGCATTGTTCTCCGGCATCAACATGTGCGTTTACGCATTGTTCTCCGGCATCAACATGTGCGTTTACGCATTGTTCTCCGGCATCAACATGTGCGTTTAAGCATTGTTCTCCGGCATCAACATGTGCGTTTACGCATTGTTCTCCGGCATCAACATGTGCGTTTAAGCATTGTTCTTCGGCATCAACATGTGCGTTTACGCATTGTTCTCCGGCATCAACATGTGCGTTTACGCATTGTTCTCCGGCATCAACATGTGCGTTTACGCATTGTTCTCCGGCATCAACATGTGCGTTTACGCATTGTTCTCCGGCATCAACATGTGCGTTTACAAGGCACTGATGTGACAAAACAATATGGAATGTTCAACGACAAGTTGGCAAAATTTAAAAATAGAAAAATCTACGCCATACATTTGACTTAATATTACACAAAGCATCACAAGTGCTCAAAAAACATGCGGTAGTGACTGCAGAGCATGAATGGTGGTAAAGACCCGCATAGTTCAAGACATTGGGGAAACGTTTCGCCCTGAGTGACGCTAGGACTATTACTATTGCGAATTACCATCTCTTCTAATAGCATATGTACAGAGGAGAAATTAAATTGGTATGGAAAATAGATGGGGGAGTTATGCGAGGGGAAATATGGGGGAGGTATGCGAGGGGAAATATGGGGGAGGTATGCGAGGGGAAATATGGGGGAGGTATGCGAGGGGAAATATGAGGGAGGTAAAAGTGGGAAGTGAGAAGAGGAGGAAGGGGAAGGTGGGGGAAAGAGAAACGCGCACCCAATATTTACTTTTGTAACTTCTGAAACAAACATTGGGATATTTTCATTTTTTTCCTTCTTCCCTAAAAAAATTGGAAGGAAAGTGTGCACTTGTCGACGACAGCGTCCATTAGAGAGCAAGATACGCGAGTGTAACTTTGCTGTTAGTAGAGGACGGATCCCATGTTTGTTTAATTACCTAGTTGTACTTACATATTTGTATTCGCATATTTGAGTTTGTGGGTGCGCCTCTAGCTTCTGGTCGACTGGCGTGATTATACTTCGTCGTATTTAGTTATATGTCCAGGTATGGAGTCACACTCGTACACTGAAAAATGGTTTTCTGACACATTTGATTCGTTTGAATTTATACTTTCCATCAGAGTACCCTCGTTCTGGTCCCACCCATAATGAAGAATCCGAATTTGTCTACCCTGTTTATGCCAGTATTTTAAATGTTATGATTATGTCTAACGATGAATTACACATATGTGCAACGTCTGGGTATCTTCGCAAGTAAAGATACCCAGATGTTGTTCATGTGTTTAATTCACCATCTTGTTGGTATTGAATACCACTTATATACAACAGGATTACGTCTCTTCAGTGATGTTCCTCAACCGATGTGAAATCAAATTCCTGTAGTCTCACCTCATAGATCTTGCTGCGCAGTTTTTAAATTTAACTCCGAAGGGAAGCCTCGGAACTTTATGGAGTTTCGATTTGAAGGAGAATTTGTTCAAATGTCTGAAGGTCATCTTTAAGATAAGCTAACCAAGTATAATCCACTGAGATTATTAGTGGCATTACCCAGACAAGCACAAATACTTGAAGGACCCCACTAGTGACATCACCCCAGACAAGCACAGATCTTCGAGGGACCCCACTAGTGACATCACCCCAGACAAGTACAGATCCCTGTGGGACCCCACTAGTAACATCACCCCAGAAAAGTACAAATACTTGAGGGACCCCACTAGTGACCACGTCACGAAGACAAGAATTAACTCAAACTGGCATTATTTGTCTAGTACTTCGATTATCTCTAAATTTTCAACTTAAGTATTTTATGATTAACTATCCAAGCTTTTAAACCTAAGTAAATAAAAGCAACTGCAATCTGCTGTAACTATCATAATTAAATACAGAATACACAGGATTTTGCATATCAGAAACCAAACTGATTATCATAGGCATTTTTTTTTATCCCATGGATATTTTATACATTTCACATTTCTCTGAAAATTTATCTGTTCAAAGGTTAAAAGTCAATATAAATGTGTGTGTGTGTGTGTGTGTGTGTGTGTTATGCAGGTTAACACCCCATTACTTAAAAACAAAACCTCAGACAAGGTTGATTTCCAAATTAATTTAAAGCAAACACAAGGTGGCCAGAAAAGGAGGCCTGGTCTGGGACAGGGTCGCGGGGACGCTGACCTCCGGAGGCCACTCCAGGTGAACCTAAATACAACGCGACGAAATATTTAAAGCAAACTCCAAATATAAAGAATTCAAAATAAATGAACAGTGTTTTATGTAATGTGTGGGTGGGCGGGGTGGATGTACTGCTGTTAATGCCGCCCCTGCAAAACCATATACCCTTCTAGCCGCCCATATATCCTTCCCGCCGCCCATACATCCTTCCCTTTGCGCATATATATGCCTTTCCCGCCGCCCATATATCCTTGCCGCCGCGTACATATACCTTTCTCGCCGTCCATACATCTTTTCCGCCGACCATATATCACTCCCGCCGCCCATATATCCTCGTTGTGTATATATACCTTTCCCGCCGCCCACGCACCACTTACCGTAATTTCTAACATGTTCGCTGCCAGTGTGAGCGTCGCACCTTACATAGACAGGCTGGTCTTGAAGACTCGATTACGACCACAACCAGTAGCAGCAGCACCACCCTCACGCTGCTGCTGCTGTTGCTACTGCTGCAGCGTCGTGACACACACATCACGGAGCAGCGGACAGCACACCAGGACATCAGTGTGGTGCAGTAACAGCAGTAGCAGCAGCAGGAGCGGCGGGCCCCACGCTGGGCTGCCCTGCCAGTATAACCGGTAACCACCACGTTTTTTGTGTAGCGACTGAGGGCACCTCTGATTTTTTCCCCGGTGCCTGAAGGTCCCGGCCCAGGGTGGATTTTCACGTTCAGGGTAGCCAACACTCCGGGAGCCAGGTGTGGGCACCCACTCTACCTTCCACACTGCCACAAACAGCATTGCATCAGACAAATACCAGCTTATGTTGCAAGCAGTGTGTTGACAGCGTGTGTCGCCCTCTCTAGCAACCAGTGTAAGATAAGTAAAGTATAATATTGTTGTTTCACCTGGTGTGAGGTGTGTGGAGGTGCGTGAGTGTTGGGCACGCTGTGGACATGCCCACACAGAGGCCACACAGCCAATCATGTTGGATGGAAGCCCCGCCCGATGCTCCACGGGGGCACCACTATTGTACCCAGCAGCTCAAGTTGCACCCCCTCCCCCACCCTGCTACCCATCACACTCTTAATTAACAAAAGTACATCACAACTTTGGGAACTGCTGCGTGACACTGAGGAGGGGGGGGGGCAGGCAAGGGCTGTTGGCGTGGGGTGCAAGAGCTAGAGCTCACCCCCACAACCTCAAATGAGTACCTACACAACTCTGAGCAACAACTCATCAACACACAGGAATGTGATGTCAACATCCCATCACTTCTCCACTCACCCGTCTCCTACTCTCATTCTTGTGTCTCCGTTCCTGGGGTACATCTACCACCTCCCCCTCAATATACCCCCAACTCCGCTATCTCCATCCGTGCCCCAGCAAGATCAAGGGCGCGGGCGTGGTATGGGCGGCGGTGACGGATGAGGGCGGCAGAAATGCTAAAGAGCCGCCACGTCTCATTCATTGTGAATCACACACGAAGCTTAGCGACACAGACCACGCTTAAGGAACACGTAAGTTTCCCTGTCTTCTAATAACCTGTTCATTTTTCCACTATAATCTACCTTGTCCATAATTGCTTTGGCATTTGCTTTGTCTGCTTCGTAAGGTGAAGTTCAGGATCTTTCCTTAATTCATGGTATAACTTGACAATTGTGTTGTAGAGGTCTGACCTCTACAACACAATTGTCCTCAAAGATTTGTTAAGTTATACCATGAATTAAGGAAAGATCCTGGACTTCACCTTACCAAACAAAGCAAATGCGATAGTAATTATGGACAGGGTAGATTATAGTGGAAAAATGAACAGGTTATTAGAAGACAGGGGAACTTACGTGCCTCTTAAGACACGACAGTTACTAGCTGCGATAACTCACTGGTTGTCCCGGCATCGTTCAGTTTACCTCCCATCGCACCGTGGACACGCAAAACAACTGTGGAAAATTTTAATAAATGTATGAAACAACGATGTATTAGCAGTTGACGCGGCCAGGTCTGACGCCAGGGCAGTGAACAGTGAGCCTGACGTTCACTTCGCCAGGGTAGAACAGTGAAGACCCAGAGCTTCAGCAGGGTTCCGTGTTCTCGTGATGCTTCAGCACCATCTAAGGTGAACTTGACTGGGTAGGGACAGGGTATTGTGTGTGTGTGTGTGTGTGTGTGTGTGTGTGTGTGTGTGTGTGTGTGTGTGTGTGTGTGTGTGTTAAAGTTATATACATCCGCAGTGTGCTGCTACTCAATTCCCTATAATAGTCACACAGTGTGAACAAAGCTAGCAATGTTCCCGTCACATTCCATCACACGGGATGGGCTATATGCACAGTGATGAATTGTGTCAGCCTGAGCTGGAAGACTTCAGCAGGGCAATGAAGATATCGTCAAGCATTCCATTATGGGTTCATCAACTAGGGCAGCTTCAAAGATTTCGTGGAGTAAGAGACAAGGAGGGTTTGTTTGCAATCGTGTCATTACGATTTCGTGAGACAAGAGGCTTGGCCGACGGTGCAGGATACCTCCAATGAAAAGCAAGGGAAGCGCTGAGTACATTAAGAGAGAACTCGATAAATGTTAAGGGACCACGGCTCTTCAACACCATCTTTTTATGCATGAGGGGAGATTACCAACTAACCTCTAGCTGTCTTCAAGAGGGATCTAGGCAGCCGGGTGGTGGTGTATACGTTGGACTGTAGTGGCGGGCACTAACAGACTGATCGATCTGGCCAGCAACCAGGAGGTCCATTTTGGGACCGGGCCGCGGGGGCAGTGACCTCCGGAAGAGAGTCAAGTTAAACTCTAAGCAGGCAGATCACGGAAGGACAGGTTAGATCAGGAGCAGGACAGAGCCATTACAGGGTTAGTGCACGAAAACGAGTGCTGGACACGGCGGAGAAGAGAGCAGAATGATAAAGTAGAACGCAAGAGAGAAGGGCAGGCAATGAGAGGTCAGGGCACGGGACAACACAACATGGGAGGGCAAGACACACGAGGGCAGAGCATGGGAGGTCAAGACACACGAGGGCAGGACATGGGAGGTCAAGACACACGAGGGCAGGGCATGGGAGGTCAAGACACACGAGGGCAGGACATGGGAGGTCAAGACACACGAGGGCAGGACATGGGAGGTCAAGACACACGAGGGCAGGACATGGGAGGTCAAGACACACGAGGGCAGGGCATGGGAGGTCAAGACACACGAGGGCAGGACATGGAGGTCAAGACACACGAGGGCAGGACATGGAGGTCAAGACAACGAAGCAGGACATGGGAGGTCAAGACACACGAGGGCAGGACATGGGAGATCAAGACACACGAGGGCAGGACATGGGAGGTCAAGACACACGAAGACAGGACATGGGAGGTCAAGACACACGAGGGCAGAGCATGGGAGGTCAAGACACACTAGGGCAGGACATGGGAGATCAAGACACACGAGGGCAGGACATGGGAGGTCAAGACACACGAGGGCAGGACATGGGAGGTCAAGACACACGAGGGCAGGACATGGGAGATCAAGACACACGAGGGCAGGACATGGGAGATCAAGACACACGAGGGCAGGGCATGGGAGATCAAGACACACGAGGGCAGGACATGGGAGGTCAAGACACACGAGGGCAGGGCATGGGAGATCAAGACACACGAGGGCAGGACATGGGAGGTCAAGACACACGAGGGCAGGACATGGGAGGTCAAGACACACGAGGGCAGGACATGGGAGATCAAGACACACGAGGGCAGGACATGGGAGATCAAGACACACGAGGGCAGGACATGGGAGGTCAAGACACACGAAGACAGGACATGGGAGGTCAAGACACACGAGGGCAGGGCATGGGAGGTCAAGACACACGAGGGCAGGGCATGGGAGGTCAAGACACACGAGGGCAGGGCATGGGAGGTCAAGACACACGAGGGCAGGGCATGGGAGGTCAAGACACACGAAGACATTACATGGGAGGTCAAGACACACGAGGGCAGGGCATGGGAGGTCAAGACACACGAGGGCAGGGCATGGGAGGTCAAGACACACGAGGGCAGGACATGGGAGGTCAAGACACACGAGGGCAGGACATGGGAGGTCAAGACACACGAGGGCAGGACATGGAGGTCAAGACACACGAGGGCAGGGCATGGGAGATCAAGACACACGAGGGCAGGACATGGGAGGTCAAGACACACGAGGGCAGGGCATGGGAGGTCAAGACACACGAGGGCAGGACATGGGAGGTCAAGACACACGAGGGCAGGGAACAGGCGAAGAGAGCAGCATAAAACGTATGAAGAAATAAGTAAGATCAATGACATCAGTTAAAAAAAAAAAAGCAAAATAGGCAGAGAATAAACAGAGAGGGGGGGGGGATGAGCTTGCAGCCATAAAACTTTCATATATAAAGATTACACACACACTCACACACATACATATATATATTTGTGTTGTGTGTATAAGTACAGTGCGTGCATTTGGAAGGAGAGGTGGGTATGTTACAGTTTGGAGAGGCATCCGAACTGTAGTACCGGCGCGCCTCTGGCAAGACACTTGTGTCGATGCATGCAGGGGATGATGAGATGAAAAGCTGTAAGCGTCCTGCCGGAAAGCTGGCTGCCTTGGATCAACGTCTAGCGAAAGCTGGACGCCAAGGTATTGTCCAGTGTAGTACGGTCCGCAAAGCACTGCGTACTTTGTCACAAGGTTAGTAGGTTCGAGTCTCCGTCGGCCAGAGATCAGTGTTTGTGAATATTTCGCCTGCTCTTGCGAATTCCTAGCAGAGGAATTCCAAGCGCTTTCGTGACTACTCACATTATCAAGGGACTATGTTCCTTGATAATGTGAGTAGTCACGAAGCGCTTGAATTCCTCTATTTTTCATAGTGGTTGTCTTGCATATTTTGATATCACCTGTTTTCTGTGATCTTTTTGCATATATTTTTTTAAAAAAAAATATATATATATATATATATATATATATATATATATATATATATATATATATATATATATATATATATATGTATATATACTTCTTTCAGTAGCCACTATTAGGTAACCTGCATTGAGGTGCTGCCAATCACGTGGCAGCACCTCAATGCCTAAAATAATGCAGACGTGTTCAAGAGGTTCAGTTGTTGTTCAGACTGAACATCAGAATGGGGAAGAAATATGATCTAGGTGACCTTGACTGTGGAATGATTGTTGGTGACAGACAGATGGAGTGGTTTGAATATCTCAGAAACTGCTGATCTGGGATTTTCACGCACAACAGTCTCTAGAGTTCACAAAGAATGGTATGAAAAACACAAAACATCCAGTGAGCGACAGTTCTGTTGGCGAAAACTACTTGTTAATGAAAGTTAGAGGAGAATGGTCAGATTGGTTCAAACTGACAGGAAGAAGAAAAGAGTATCTCAAATAACCATGCGTTCCAACAGCAGTATGCAGAAAAGCATCTCTGAACACACAACACATTGAACCTTGAAATGATTCAGGAACAGCAACAAACTACCACACCGCGGTTCCACTCCTGTCAGCTAAGAATAGGACTCTAAGGCTACAGTGGCCACAGGCTCACAAAAACTGAACAGTTGAAAGACTGGAAAAACGTCGCCTGGTCTGACGAATCGCGATTTCTCCTGCGACATACAGATGGCAGGGTCAGAATTTAGTGTAAACCTTCGGCATGTGGTGGAACGGAAGATTCGCTGCATGAATGTGCGCCCGACAAATTTACAGCAACTGCGTGATGTCAACAAGGGCCAGATCTTAAGAAATGTTTCCATCGCCTTGTTGAAGTCATGCCACGAAGAATTCAGGTTGTTCTGGAAGCAAAGAAGGAAGGGAGGGCGAGACCCAGTAGTAAAAGGCTGTACCTAATAAAGTGGCCGGTGAGTGTATATAGTGTGTGTGTGTTATTTACCTGCAATAATTTAGCAAAAATTTATTGAAATGAAGTAAACAATTTTAATACGTAAAAAATTACTCGAATACGATTTTTTTTAATACCGTAAAAAATATTTTAAAACGGTAAAAATTGTATGATAAAATTTTAGTAAGGAAAATATGGTAAACATTTTAATATGGTGAACAATTATACCTGAAAATTATTTTAACAAGGTAAACAATTTATTAAAATACTACAAACAATTATTTTGATACGTTAAACAAAATTAATACGATAAAGCGACTTACTCCGCTTCTGCTCTTTCTTCATTATAAAAAGTAATTAAAATTTGGCTACCCTTAACTACGTCAGGCGGGATTAAGCAGCGTTAAATTATGCAAATGATGTAAAACTTAGGTTGGTAAGTTAGTTTTAAGTTGAACGTTTATGATGCTTAAAATATTTAAAAGTGTATTAATCACATTTATTAAGAGTCAGAACGTTTTAAGGTGAAGCTTCAGGAGGCTTCAAGGTGAAGCTTCAGGAGGCTTCAAGGTGAAGCTTCAGGAGGCTTCAAGGTGAAGCTTCAGGAGGCTTCAAGGTGAAGCTTCAGAGAACTGATGAATGGTAGTCGAGAGAGAATAGATAAATGGGGACTGAGGTAGGACTGATAAATGGGGACTGACATAGGACTGATAAATGGGGACTGACATAGAACTGATAAATGGGGACTGAGGTAGGACCGATAAATAGGGACTGAGGTAGGATATATGAATAAGAACTAAGGTAAAAAGTGAGATAACGACTAAGAAAGATGAATGGGAACTGGGATAAGAATAAGCAATTGGATCTAGGATGCGAACAATGAATGGGAAGCGGGAATAAGAACGATGAATGAGAGCTGGGATACAAATATAGACTAAGAAGACGACCACCAAAGGAGATATGATCACATCATATAAGATACTCAGAGACAGACACTGATTTAAAATGGTTATAATAACCACACTTTTTAAAGGGGTGGACCGGTAAGCCAACAGAAGGCCTCGGTCAGATGAATAAAAGCTCCAATGGAGGGTCATCGTCTAAAACCCGCGTCAGGAAGCACTTGTCCTGTTTCCTGACAAATCTTACCTATCCTAACACAGACATTTCTGATATTAGTAAAGATAACGAGGCACGGGATATATACATCGAGAGGTGTGTATTACACTGTATATACACATAGAGTTTACTTCAGTCCCTATTTTAGGGATTAGAATAATCTTGACCGATGGTGAAGATGTGATGTGCAGCCTTAATGAAATTCAAATAATACAAAGGGAAGTAACTGGTGAGTGCGAGGCAGTGAACACTTGGACTCTAAGAAGGATGATGTAAGGATGATGTAAGGATGATGACTTCAACACCAACTTAATATACCATTTCAAATGTAGGTATAACAATATGTTCAAGCCACATCAGTTAAAACAAGGGGATTGCAAGATCCAGGAGCTTGAGCCCAGTTCCTGTGAACCCATACTGGTGCCTACAACTACCCACCTACCCATGCTACACCTGTGTTTGGCATGGGTATGGAAGGGAGTGCGGGTGGAAGCGGAGGGTTGGTTGCTGCGCGGCGGGTGCAGGGGCCCCGGGAGGTATTCATAGGGTGCATTATAGCGCTTGTTGTACCCACAGCTGACTCCAGAATAAAAATGCCTCTTTTGACCCTACAAAGCGATCAGGCTAATTTGCAAGCCCGCCTGTGACCAGCCTGCTGGAAGCCACCCACCCCTTTCATCAACCTCTCGCTTCTATGTCCTCCAGTACATCAACACAGTTAGACATCAGTATCTTCCAAATTTTACGTATTTAAATATATATGACCTAAATCAAGGTAGACGTACAGACAAAACTGTCGTAAAATCAATTTAAAAACTGCTAGTTGGCGACGCGGACAGGTGTTACCGTCTGTGTGATCAGTGGAACACAGCGGCTCACCACGCTACCATGGAAGCCAACGTTCATATTGTCCACATTTTTATCGGCCAATTTTTATCCTAAATGCAGTTCTTGTTGTTTATGAAGCTGCTCACTGCTGCCAGACCTGTCAGACCACAACACCCCCCTTTCCCGCCCAGTGTTGGATGACAGACCTGGAGACCAACGGTGAAAATACCGGCTATCAGCGCAAAGCTCTTCATGAGGGTGTGTGGACAAGCTTACACCCACACTCTCACCCGCACACATACGCACACGCGCGGGCACGTTCACGCACAGCTTCCCATACAAAGCTAGCGTGTTTACCACACATGTAGAGGTGGCTATATAAATTACGTTGTTTAATGTACACAAGAGTTTGCGTGTCCTGCAAGACTATATACAGTGGCTGTGTTCTATATATACAAAACAGCTTTAGCTTACCCGTCTTACCCCACTAATCAGTAGTCTAGCTCGGTTTTATCCTAATGATCAGTAGTTAGCTTTGTGTTATCCTAATGTCAGTAGTTTAGCTTTGTGTTATTCTAATGGTCTGTAATGGGAGGTAATCAGGTTTGATGCTGGGAAAGGAAGGGTAGCTCCAATCCCTTTAATCAAGAGCCCTTCACTGGCATAAAATCAGTCCCTAATCCAATTAAAAGGGTCCTAGAGACCTAGACCAATATATACAAAACTATCCCCTTCTCAGTACTCACACCAAGAGTATCATAATACCCTTGTCGATACACGCACAACAGTATCCTGTATCCTCAGCCAATATACACGCAAGTGTATCCCGTATCCCATACGATTGTAGCCTGGTTCTTGATCTATACATAGGGCAGCACTTGTATATGTGACTAATAAGTAAGTGTAGACAATAAATTTGGTGTGTACAGCATAGTATGTAGGTTGTGTGTACCAGGTCGGAGGGACACTTGAACGGTGATGTCTGCGCACTTCTGGCAAGGCAACTATTGAATGAATGATGGTTAATGTTTCTTTTTTGTGTGTGGGGGGGGGGATTATAGGGGTCGCTCTACAATGGTGGAAGATGGTTGGTGTTTAAAAATCACCATACATGTAATAATCTCTATCTGACTGATATAAATTCGCCAGCATCCCTGATTACTGTAATTATTATTATTATTATTATTCATAAGACGCCTTAAACACAAGCATTATACAGCGCCTGAGAAATGAGAGTTCAACAGCCTTGATTTGAGAAAGTGACGGGTAACCCTAATTTCCTGGACCAAGAGCTCTTCACCAGCATCAAGGCATCTCCCCACTGCAGAGGCCAGCAAGAAGATACGCAGGCAGCGGGCAGAATGTTCTACGCCAGAGGTCGGGTTACGCAAGGAGCGCCACGGCGTATTAATCCCTGCCCACACCATTAACATTCCACAAAGTTGGTCCCGCCGCGCTGTAGGCCGCACGATGGTACTGGTACAGTTAGGAGGAACCGGGGGTAGTTTAATATACCTATTCTAGTGGAACTGATTTGGACTAGGCCCACGCGATATATACTTGGCCTGCTGCTTGACCCGTGTCCACCAGCAAGCACATCACCCTTCCCTTCCTTCCTTCCCTCCCTCCCTCTTCCCCACCATGCCTCCCTTCCTCTTTTTTTTTTTTTTTTTTTGAGAGAGAGGGGGAGGGAGGGGCAGGGTGAAACACCTGGCATTACTCTCAGCCCGTCCTGAGTACGGTGAAAATACTGAAGACGGAAACGAACCTTACCTAAACAACCCTCGTAAACGCAACTAGAGTAGTACAACCGGGCACAAATAGACGAGTACAAGCAGGCAAGAACAAATAGGAGAGTACAACTAAGAGTGCACACCTACACGTGCAGGTAACACTCAATTAACACACACCTGTGCACACCTAACTTCAAGCTGAGATTTCGAATGTTGTTAACAACTCCTTTACTAGTCTCCCCCAATATTCCCCTTTCCTCCCTTTCAGCCATATTAAGCGGAGTGAGCTTCCTGTCATACGTATCCCGTGTTTACTATCACAAAATAAAAAGTATTTACAAAAAAATTAAGCTAAAACTTGTTTAAATGTTTCTGGCAAAAATCCAACAACGTTGAACCTAAAACTATGAGAGAAAAAAACACGACCAGCTGGACTTACTCGGTAAAAATAAACCAAGCAAGTGGAGTGACAACTGGTGCTTGCCTGGTCAACCAGGCTGTTGCTGCTGGAGGTCCGCTGCCCCACATATCCGTCACAGCCTGGTTGATCTGGCACCTGGTGAAGATACTTGTCCAGTTTCCTCTTGAAGGCTTCTACACTTGTTCCAGCCGTGTTTATATATATATATATATATGCAAAACAACCACAGGGGGAATTGAATGATAGCTCTAGGCCTTTCGTGTTGCAATCAACACATCATCAGGAGCTTGGAATGTTGCATAAATGAGTAGGTCCCAGAAGATTCGTTCGGTGGAACGTTATTGCCAAGAATGTTCCACCGAGGCACCCGTCACAGAGGCTCCCCCACAGATGCACCCCTCCGAGAGGCACCCTCCGCTGCTCATAATTGCTTGAGCACTGGCTTTACACTCCTGGTGCCACTCCACCGGGGGCACCTCCCCCTGTGCTCAATGACTGCTCCCGACCATGAAACTACTACCCGCGCTAATTTTACCTCTCCAATATCAACCATCATCCACTTGGCTGCTCATGTACAGGAAGGCAAAGTATTGGTTGGTGTTAATATACATTAAAACACACTATGTGTGTGTGTGTGTGTGTTTTAAATTGATCCATTAGACTACTGCGAGAGAGGGAGTGACTGAGAGACCGAGACCCACCACCACCACCTGAGGCACACAAGCTCTGCCTCCAACACCACCTTCCCTGCCGTCTAATCTGCTACACAATATCACGAGTCAACACTGAAGTGTGTAAATTGGGATACTCCGGCTGGTCCCGCAGGCTTTTAATTCCCTGTGAATCAACACCTTTTGTTGAACACTCCGTAAAGTTACTATTCTCCTAAGTCTATTTTTTCTTGTTGTCGCAACATTTCATTGAGCTTGAAATTTATGTGCTCCATTAAAAGAACATATATATATATATATATATATATATATATATATATATATATATATATATATATATATATATATAAAAGAGAGAGAGAGAGAGGAAGAGAGAAGGCTCTCAAGTATTTCCATTTCTCTCTGTGTTGCAGAAGGAAATTCCAAGAGGTCTGAGGTGTTATCAGCAGATTGTGTTGTATTTGGGCAGTGATCGACCTGTTTACAAATTCAAGCTGAGCTCTGACTCCTGTCTTGAAGGGCACTGTCAATACCGAATAATTAAAAAAAATATCATTGACATGACTTCTTACAATCAAGTGAGAACTCGACAGATTCCTCAAAACGTTTCCTGATCAGCCGGGTTATGGTGCATACGTTGGACTACGGGCGGCATGTACAAACAGCTTGATCGATCAGGCCAGCAACCAGGAGGCCTGGTCTTTGACAGGGCTGCGGTGGCGGTGACCTCCAGTAGTAACTCCAGGTATTCACCGGACAGCGGGCCACTAACAACCTGACTGAACAACCAACAACCAAAAATGTCTGGTCTCATGCAGGACCCAAGAAAATGGTAACAGGTAAATAATTTTCCTGGTCTTGGGTTATTTTCGTTTAACCAGACACTAATATACACTTAACAGACACTAATATACAATTAACAGACACTAATATACACTTAACAGACACTAATATACACTTAACAGACACTAATATACACTTAACAGACACTAATATACACTTAACAGACACTACCTAATTGACATAAATGTCAGAGTAACATCTAGCAGCGCGACACACAGTCGTTTCTTCAATAATTGAGAACCACAAGCTCCTTGTGCACCCAGGAGGACGAGTTGCCCCCCCTCCACCCCCTCTCTCTCTCTCTCTCTCTCTCGCTCTCTCTCTCTCACACACACACACGTACCATGCATAGCTTTAAGAAGAGGTATGATAAAGCTCATGGAACAGGGAGAGAGTGGACCGAGCGGCGACCAGTGAAGAGGCTGGGCCAGGAGCTATGAATCTACCCCTGCAACCACAATTAGGTGAGTACATGATTTTATGACTCCCTTCACCTTCATGTTAAACTGAAATAACATCTTTATGTAAACCGTCTTTGAGTCGTAATGGTTGATGGAAAATAATTGTATACCATTATTACAGTGATCAATGTTAATGAACAATTATAAATGAAGGAACAGAAGAATTTTACAGCTCTGGGTCTGCGACTCGCACGCACGGATCACGGTTCGAAACCCAGTCTGTTCTGTTTATGAATCTCTATGTCAATTCATTTCAATAATTTACCAATGTCGTCTATTTATCTTGCTTACCCCACCCCCCCACCATACCAGCAGTGAGAACCACTACTCCTTTACACAAACAACAGCCATCTTCTCTCCCCCAAAGAATTCCTCATCAGCAAACAACCAACTAACAACACCGGATAACAAAGGCTGCGATACCAAACAAATACAAATCCAGACAAGGGACCAAAAACAAGAACTGTATTAAAACTAAAACAAAAACAAATTCCAGGAACACACAAGGGTAAACAACAACAAAAACGACCACTTCCGCTCAGTATATTTGTCTGAGGAGGTGGAGGAGGAGGTGAAGGAGGAGGAGGAGGAGAAGTTCGAGTGTCTGGTGTGCACATGGCGTCTTCTCACCACCAGGGTGGACCTCGAGAACAGAGTACAGTATGTGGCTAGTAGAACCCTTGGTGTATGTCACGGGTATAGAGAAGGCAGAGATACTTAAAGAAGAAATTAGTAAGAGGACAGAACACACCAGCTGGTGTCAGGAAGTGTCATGCACCGAAAGTCAGTGACAAATTATTACCACAGTAATCAAGGGGGAGCGGTAAATCCGTAGGGGTCATACACAGCCTGAAGAAATGGGACCAGGTTCCACCGAAGGGAAAGTCACTCCAATTTCCATGGACCAAGAGCCCCTCTCTGACATCAAGACACCAACCACCCTTCAGGGGTGCCACTACAAAGCCTCCCAGGAAGTGCCACACAGAGGGCCTCGTGCGTACAAACTCCTCATAAAAAATGGACAAGAAAAAACAACAGAAAAAACAAATATGCAAACCCTGTTTTTTCATTTATAAGATATCTCTCAGAGAGCCTTGATGCCGGCAAGAGCTATCCTCTTCCTAGGATCAAACCTCATTACCTTCCATTTCAAAAAGGGCTGTATGATTCTACGGATTTAGTGTTTCTCCATGAATATAAATAATAATAATAATATATAATAATAATAATAATAATAATAACAATAATAATAGGAAAAAAATAAAATAACGTTAATTTCACTAATCTTAATATATATATATATATATATATTATGTGTGTGTGTGTGTGTGTATATATATATATATATATATATATATATATATATTATATATATATATATATATATATATATATATATATATATATATATATATATATATATATATATATATATATATATATATATGTCGTGCCGATTAGGTAAAACTGGTCAATTAGCAAGAACTCATCTAAAATTAAGTTCTTTCTAAAATTTTCTCTTATACGTTTAAAGATATATTTGTTTCATTTATGTTAATGTAAGAATATATAATTTTGTACCAAGAGAAACTTTGAAAACCTACCTAACCTTATTACAACAAGCGCAATTTAATTTAGCATAACCCAACTAAATATATTTTAGATACGTTAACATTAATTAAATAATAAACAAACACAATGAAATATATTTTTTTCGTTATGTTCAGAATGATTTTGGCGAAATTATTGCATACACAAATTTTCACTTGTCTTATATGGCAAGTGAGCGTTGCTATTTAAGCCAAAATCGCAAGTTTTACCTAATCGGCACGACATATATATTTCGTGAGTAGTCACGAAAGCGCTTGGAATTCTTCTATTTTTTCATAGTGGTTGTTTTGCATATTTTGATATCACCTGTTTACTGTGATCTTTTTGCATATATATATATATATATATATATATATATATATATATATATATATATATATATATATATATATTACATATATATATATGCTTGTACATGTATGTGTAGTGTGACATAAGTGTAAGTAGAAGTAGCAAGACGTACCTGAAATCTTGCATGTTTATGAGAGAGAAAAAAGACACCAGCAATCCTACCATCATGTAAAAACAAATTACAGGTTTCCGTTTTACACTCACTTGGTAGGACGGTGGTACCTCCCTTGTATTTATAGATACAATATTAACATACGTACATATAGATTGGTAGGTAAGTACATCACTTAGCTTTCTGTTTGAATGAGATGCAGAGAGAGAAGAGTGAACGTCTCCAGTGTTAGTGCTGAACTCCCAGGTCAGTGGAGACAACAGCGAGGTGGGGCCAGTGCTTTCATGAGGTCGAAAATAAGTTTCTCAATGAAGGGTTTAATGACCTCTCTTTGCCTAATACTCATCCTGAGGATTACCATACTTATAGCACTCCCAAAGCCAGATCAAAAGGTGATTAACCAGCGTTAATCATACTCACCCCTTAGTTGTGAATTGTTTCAGCCACTATACTGTGATTTTATTATTCTTTATGACAAAGGTTACTTTGACGAACGATTATATCGATTGATAAAGTGATTACATCGACTCCAGGCTGAGGGACTGATTACCTCAAACTTCTGATCTTCACCATTCTTCTTTGTATAAGACTAATGAAGCCACTGTGTGGCAAAACGTTTCCTCAATAAAGATACCTAAGTGTTGCAGATGTGTCTAATTTATCAGATGGAGGTCACACGGAGCTCAGGAGGTGGTCACACGGAGCTCAGGAGGTGGAGGTCACACGGAGCTCAGGAGGTGGAGGTCACACGGAGCTCAGGAGGTGGAGGTCACACGGAGCTCAGGTTGATGTCACACGGACCTCAGGTGGAGGTCACACGGACCTCAGGTGGAGGTCACACGGATCTCAGGAGGTGGTCACACGGAGCTCAGGTGGATGTCACACGGACCTCAGGTGGAGGTCACAAGGAGCTCAGGAGGTTGAGGTCACACGGAGCTCAGGAGGTGGAGGTCACACGGAGCTCAGGAGGTGGAGGTCACACGGAGCTCAGGAGGTGGAGGTCACACGGAGCTCAGGTGGAGGTCACACGGACCTCAGGAGGTGGTCACACGGAGCTCAGGTGGATGTCACACGGACCTCAGGTGGAGGTCACACGGAGCTCAGGTGGTCACACGGAGCTCAGGAGGTGGAGGTCACACGGAGCTCAGGAGGTGGAGGTCACATGGACCTCAGGAGGTGGAGGTCACACGGAGCTCAGGTGGAGGTCACACGGACCTCAGGTGGAGGTCACACGGAGCTCAGGAGGTGGAGGTCACACGGAGCTCAGGTGGATGTCACACGGACCTCAGGTGGAGGTCACACGAACTTTCCACCTCAGGCCTACTTCAATAATCACTAGGCCAACCCGGCTCTTTGAAACCTCTTTGTACACCGGTGAATCCTCCTCTCAGGTTTACACAAAGGAACCGCACTCCAACACCTCTTTTTCACCCAAAAAATGGGGGAAGAGGTAGTAAAAATCAAGAGGCGTGTCCATTTCACGGCGGGATGAGGTGAAGGGGAGGTCCTCCAGCGTGGGTAGGCCTCCTGCTACCTCCCCTCCATTAACCCCCACTCCCACCCCGCCGCCGGACACCGCCCCGTCACCACTACAAAAGCCACCACAAGAATAGGCTCTAAGACTAGGCCTATTGGGAGAGCCAGAGAGTAGCAGCAGGAGGATCGCTCCCCTCCCCCACCCCTTTCTTTCCACCACAATCCTTTTTCATTTTCCGGATATTGCTCTCCCCCCCCAAATTAACCCTCCCTCCCCTCCCACCCACTAGGAGGCCTCGACAATGACACGGCCGCCCTCCCTTGTACCCGCCAGACTCACACCCATGTAGATCCCACCAATGAATTATTGCATTCATGGGGAAGCGCCTGGGGAACGAGAGGTAATCATGTTTGATCATATTCCTAGTATCAAGAGCCCTTCCTAGCATGAAGGTACCCCCCCTAGTAGGGACGATCCACACGGTTGATCTTACACAACCAAATGAACTGGTGGACCGCAAATTCAATATATTGCAATATAAACACACAAATTGAAAAATAAGAAAGACAGACGTAATATTTGGGCCAGGTTATGAGGCCCTCTTCAGCACCGTCAAAATGTCAAAATGATGAAGCCTGAAGTACCTCCAACACCTGACAAACCACCACAGGCACCCATCGGCCTAACTGTCATGTTGATGTATACGTTTGGTAACTTTCAGAACATTCAGGTCCCTCAACAACGTTATTGTTCAAGATTCTTTACATGACGTCTTAGGCATATCTGTGAGCACTCAACACCAGCATGGAGACCTCACCTGAATAAACATGTAAACTAGAAAAAGTTTAGAAATTTGTAACACAAGTCCCTGAGCTAAGAATGATTTATCAAGGAAGACTAAAAGAAATAAAGTCACAACATTAGAGGAAAGAAAACGCTGGGAGACAAAATCACGAAGGTCCTCAAAGGTTTAAATAAGACAGAAGCATGAACTACGAGAACTGAGAGACAAAAGAACAGAGATGGAAACTGCAGAAATAAACATGATGGACTGATTACATCGTCTCCAGGCTGAGGGACTGATTACCTCAAGCTCATTCTGATCTTCACCATTCTCCTTTGTATGGACTGATGAAGCCACTGTGTGGCGAAACGTTTCCTCAAGAAACCCAAATGTTGCACATGTGTCTAATTTATCATCAAGAATTTTGTAATTCTGTTTTACGAATTACAAAAGGAGCCGTCACGAAATAGACATTCGGTCTGAAAGTGTTAGGAAGTGGAACGACCTGGGTTAGGAAGTTAAACCTGGAGGGTTTACCTGAAGGGTGTTCCGGGGGTCAACGCCCTCGCGGCCAGGTCCATGACCAGGCCGCGGAAACAGTGCATAGTTATAATTTTAAGAGTAGGTGTGATAGGATTCACGAGGCAAGAAATTTAGTGACACAGTTCGTGAGTAAATGAGAGGCGGGTACCAGGAGCAGAGACTCGACCACCGCAGCTACAACGAGGTGAGTACATACTCCACAGTTTTCCTTCACAATGTACCTACATCTTTCCTTCTGGGAATAGGCCATCCTCACAGATGGTAACGCTAGATTTAAATTTTATTCTTGCACTAACCCCCACCTCCACTAATCCCTACCCCTCACTCCTAACCTTCGCACATTCCTACTTAAAACATCCCTTCCCGCAAAGCTGTACGACCCTTACGGGCTTAGCGCTTAAATTTATTATTATTATTATTATTATTGAGAGATGGTAATTCCTAAGAATTGTAATAATAACTGCAGCTCTGCTGGAACGAAACCTTTGTAGCTTCCGTAGTTGGTGAACCTTTAGCGGAATTCTTGACGATTTCCTCGTTGCCCTACTGAACTCTCCCAGCTCAGGTTAATTGATTTCCTGTCGATGTATACAATCCATCCTGCCTGATGAAACAACAGGGAAAACATAGCTTTCTTTTATTCCAACAATGTAACTATCATATAGAATAAGGTAGTAGCACTCTGTTTATGTATCTAATTTTGTCTGCTAAATTCATACCCTCTGCCTCCCCCAGTCACCCTCCATCACCTTCCTCCCTTCCCTAGTCGACATCTCACAGTCTTCCTCCCTTAGTCACTAGCTCTTCCTCTTCTCCCTTTCCCAGTCAACGTCTTCTTTCCTCCCTTCCTCACATCTTTCACATGTTTTCCCATAAATTTATCAACCATTATGGGAGTCTCAGAGCCTTTGTTACTTTTCCCGTGCATGTCTTTTCGCCATTAAGAATATTAAACAGCGACGTAACAGCTAATATTCCAATATCAGTCCAATACTCAATTTTCACGCACATTTCATTGCATTTTCCGATATTGAAACTTCAACAACCGACCAAAATTTCAATTCTTGTATATCCCAGGCGGATCCATAAATCAATATAACCCTTTATGAGATTTCTGTCTCTTGCTCAGGAACGGCATTATGTGACATCTGGCGTGTGTGGCACCGTGATCCCACCTCATAACACAGTGCCAACAGGCTCCACACCATCACAGATAATGATGCCACACGCATGCGTGGTGGGACCACTGTGATGCCACCTCATAACACAGTGCCAACAGTCTCAACACCAGCACAGATAATAGTGCCACATGCATCAGTTGAAGTGCTCAATAAATACAGCAGCCACAAGCCGGTGACCACAGTGTTAACAGTAACCACAACACAGAGGTACTCTCCAAGTCGTGACTATAATGGTTAGTCACCGTAACAATACAAAGGCGACCTTAGCCGCGACCAGAGTGGTTACTGTCACAATACAATTGTACCTTCATAACCGTGAACACAGTGGTTACAGTCATAACACAAAAGTATCTGCCAAACAAGAGATGTTTCTATAAGTCTGCTCGCCAATCTACATTATCTGCATAATGGCTAAGAACGATTGGCTGGCAGACATACAGAAACACTGGTGGCAGCTGTGAGATATAGAATGCAGAGAAGACTGGAGATAAACACAATTGGAGTTTATGGTTCATTGGGTTGCTGTTTACAGTTAAATGTGCTAGAGCTGAACCAGGGACAGAGGTTGCAGAGATCTTAGTAGCTTGATGGTGGGTCAGAGATCATGAGCTACACTCAGCTCCTGGGTTACCTGGAGTATACCTGGAGAGGGTTTCGGGGATCAACGCCCCCGCGGTCCGGTCTGTGACCAGGCCTCCTGTGGGTGCGGTGCATGGTAGGCTGTATAATCTGCCTCCAGATGGGCAGGGATGCAGGTACCCCACAAGGGTTGAGCAGGCAGGTACCTTAAAAGGGTAGGCAAGTCTGGCACTGCAGAAAAGTAGGACAAGTACCCTAAAAGAACATGGTAAGCAAGCAGGTGCCCTAGAAAAACATAGTAAGCATGTACCCAAGAAGAGTAGGACAAGCATGTGCCCTAGAAGAGCACGGTGACCAAGCAGGTATTCTAGAAGATTAGGACAAGCAGGTGCGATAGAAGAGCAGGATAAGAAGGTGCGATAGAAGAGCAGGATAAGAAGGTGCGATAGAAGAGCAGGATAAGCAAAGCAAGTATTCTAGAAGAGAACAAGCAGGTATCCTAGAAAAGCTTGGCAAACAAGCAAGTGCTCTAGAAGGGCAGGGCAGACAAGTATCTTAGAAGGGCAGACACGCAGGTATCCTAAAACTAGAAGAACTAGAAGGAAAGATCGGGAAAGGGCAGAGTAATAATATAGGCACCTAAGAGGTACAGAGCAGTGAGAAAAGGGCAGAGTAATAATATAGTCACCTAAGAAGAACAGGGCAGGCAGGAAGGCAATCCAGAAGGGGAAGCAGAGTGGTATCCCAGAAGGGCATGCAGGATGGTACCCCAGAAAGGCAAGCAGAGTGGTATCCCAGAAGGGCAGGCAGAGTGGTACCCCAGAAGGGCAGGTAGGGTGGTACCCCAGAAGGGCAGGCAGGGTAGTACCCCAGCCCACCAAGTTGTGCATGGGAAAGCGACACCGTAGATACCCTCTGCCCCGACCCCCTCTATTGTCTCACGGCTTGTTTACTGCCTTCGAATGCGTGGCCGCATCCCAGAAAACACCGCCCAAGTCGGCCACTCTGGTGCTCTCGGATAAGCTAATGGAAAATTACAAGCACCCAATTGAAGATAAAACTAATAAAATGCGGCAAATCAGATAACATTCCCAATGATCATCAATTACGGCATAGAGAAAAGGGAGATGAAATAGCGCGGGGTGGTCGATCAAGACTCAGGACGCCATGATGGTTATCACTCCAAATTAGCCTTCTCTTTGAACCACTGAAGCAGCCGATTTCTATAGTGGCGGCCCCACCCGCTGCTTAGCCTGCGCTGCCTGGCTTACTGCTTACTCTCCTAGTAATCCCGTTAACATTCTAGCAGTTTACGAAATCAGCGTGTTGACGAGATGATGGTAGATAGGACTACGCGTGCTTTGGATGTAGCAACGAAAATGGCGACTGGTGTTGCTGTCTTTGGTAATCGTTCGTCCGCCAACGATGAGGTAGGGGGATCCTGCGAACCAGTGTGTCGTACAGCCCCGCCCCTTGGCCCTGCAGGGCTCCGGCACCACCCCTTCCTTCCTGTTGTTCCTCACACCAGCCCTTCCTGTTGTTCCTCACACTAGCCCTTCCTGTTGTTCCTCACACTAGCCCTTCCTGTTGTTCCTCACACCAGCCCATCCTTACTGTTCTTCAAACCAACCCTTCCTTCCTGTTGTCCCTCACACTAGCCCTACCTTCCCGTTGTCACTCACACTATCGCTTCCTTCCTGTTGTCCCTCACACTAGCCCTACCTTCCCGTTTTCCCTCACACTAGCCCTACCTTGTCGTTGTCCCTCACACTAGCCCTACCTTCCTGTTGTCCCTCACACTAGCCCTACCTTCCCGTTGTCCCTCACACTAGCCCTACCTTCCTGTTGTCCCTCACACTAGCCCTACCTTCCTGTTGTCCCTCACACTAGCCCTACCTTCCTGTTGTCCCTCACACTAGCCCTACCTTCCTGTTGTCCTTCACACTAGCCCTACCTTCCTGTTGTCCCTCACACTAGCCCTTCCTTCCTTCCTGTTGGTAAAAAAAAATAGTAGATGAGGAAGAGGAATAACTTCAAGAAGAGCAGCCGTAGGAGATTAATAAAGAGGTGTCGACCAAATACAAGGAGTAAGACGAGCAAGAGGAGACAGGAGAAAGGAGGAACAGCAGTGATAACGAGGCAACAGAGAACACGGAGATACAGAAAGAAGACGAGGGAATAAAACATGATGAAGGAAAAAAAATAGGAAGAGCATGAAGCATGAGTAACAAAAAGGGAGAATGAGGAAAAATGAAGGAAGCAAGATGAAAAGAAAGCATGAAAAGGAAGAGAACATGAGAAAAAGAAACATAAAAAGGTAGGAAAAGAGTGAAGCATGAGGAGGAGGAAGAAGAGGATAAAACAGTAAAAGGGTCTGGGGGAGGAGACAGCCACAGCAGATAGTTCCTGCTGAGGCGCCGTCATCAAAGAGCTGCTTGGCGTGCTGGCCGGAAATAATACAATACTGGCCCACTCCTCCAGCTGGGGCAGGGGGAGTGCAAGGTAGGGGGAGGGAGAGAAGGGGAAGGTAGGGAGATGCAGAGATGGGGAAGGTAGGGGAAGGGAGAAAAGGGGAAGGTTGGGGGAGGGAGAGACGGGAAAGGCATGGGGAAGGGAGAGAAGGGAAAGTAGGTGGAGAGAGATAAGAAGTAGGTAGGGGAAAGGGAGAGACGGGAAGGAATGGCAGGGAAGAGAAGGCGAAGGGAGAAGAGGTAGGAAGAAAGCAGAGTGATAAAGGACAGGAGACAGGAG
Source organism: Cherax destructor (assembly GCA_009830355.1). Classification (NCBI taxonomy): domain Eukaryota; kingdom Metazoa; phylum Arthropoda; class Malacostraca; order Decapoda; family Parastacidae; genus Cherax; species Cherax destructor. Next base: position 173,649 of record WNWK01003152.1, read on the forward strand.
GGAATAGAGTAGATAAAAGAGGAGGCTGGTGAGATGGAGGGGAAGGGAAATATAAGCGGATAGAGAGGAAGGAGAAGGAGAGTTAAGAGAACAGGAAGGAGCTAGAGAGCGAAGGATTCCAAAGAGGAGAAAACGGAGAAACCCCCATTTACCTCCACCTCTCACTCTATTCCCTTTCTCATTCCGCCATCCTTCTTCTATCTCTCTCTCTCTCTGTCTCTCTCTCTCTCTCTCTCTCCACACCCAGACAGAAAGCATTGGACAAAACTGTAGACTTTTTCTTCCGTCCAGCAGGAGTGAGCTGGCCACTGACGTGTCCAGCTCAGACCTGAGACGGTATCAATAAGCGAAACTGTGGTAGCTATATCCCTAGACTTTTACACCTAACTTTTTTTTTTTAGCATGTGTTCAATCGCTCATAGAATACCTGTTTTAAGACAGGTTCTAACGCTCATAAAACATCTGTGTTAAGGAAGGATCGATCGCTCATAGAACACCTGTGCCATTAAAAATGAACTCACTCGCCTACTCTAACGTAATGACAGTTTCTAAGACGCCAGGAAGGAAACATCGCCGAAACAAGCCAGCCAGGAAGGAAACATCGCCGAAACAAGCCAGCCAGGAAGGAAACATCGCCGAAACAAGCCAGCCAGGAATGAAACATCGCCGAAACAAGCCAGCCAGGAAGGAAACATCGCTGAAACAAGCCAGCCAGGAATGAAACATCGCTGAAACAAGCCAGCCAGGAAGGAAACATCGCTGAAACAAGCCAGCCAGGAAGGAAACATCGCCGAAACAAGCCAGCCAGGAAGGAAACATCGGTGACTCTCAACCTGAAGACCAAGAACAGGCAAAATATATATTAAAACAAGCTTTCCTACCCATCCACTCATGTGAAAATAATTCTGCCATCGAGATTACACAATACCTGTGGGGAGAGAGAGAGAGAGAGAGAGAGAGAGAGAGAGAGAGAGAGAGAGAGAGAGAGAGAGAGAGAGAGAGAGAGAGAGAGAGAGAGAGAGAGAGAGAGAGAGAGAGAGAGAGAGAGAGAGAGTATAAAGTCTCCTGGTCCAATATACGGCTCAGTCTGGCAGTAATTTCCCGCGGGGGTCACCACTGCTACACTTTTTTCTTTTCTTTTTTTTTCCTCCAGTCTTTCCTGTGTGTGTTAGTGTGTGTGTTAGTGTGTGTGTGTGTGTTAGTGTGTGTGTGTGTGTTAGTGTGTGTGTGTGTGTGTGTGTGTTAGTGTGTGTGTGTGTGTGTGTGTGTGTGGTAGTGTGTGATAGTGTGTGTGTGTGTTAGTGTGTGTTAGTGTGTGTGTGATGTGTGTGTGTGTGTGTGTGTGTGTGTGTGTGTGTGTGTGTGTGTGTGTGTGTGTGTGTGTGTGTGTTAGTTAGTTACCACTTTTGTCCTAGGCACATGTCAATTAGACACTAGGCCTGTTGTATGTATGTGTGTGTGTAAGGAAACACTTCGAAATGTTTCTGCCCCACCGGGAATTGAACCCGGCCCCTCCGTGCGTGAAGCCAGAGCTTTACCCACTAGGCCACCGGTGTGTGTGTGTGTGTGTGTGTGTGTGTGTGTGTGTGTGTGTGAGGGAGGGAGGAAGGAAGGAAAAAAGGGTGGGAATGAGTAAGGGAAGGTGAGAATGATAGGGGGAGGGAGGAAATGATAGAGGGTTGGGATGAAGAGAGAGTAGAAATGGAAGGAGAGTTGGATTGAAGAGAATGATGGAGGGAGGGAACTATATGAAGACTTTTATGTTATTCTCTCTTCCCTCCTCCAGCTGCTGTTCATACCTCTAACTCTCAGAGGGAAGCACCAGCAGGAGGTGGGAGGGCGTGGAGTGTGGGGGAAGTGTGGGGAGAAGTGTGGGGGGAAGTGTTGGGGGAGTGTGGGGGAAGTGTGGGGGAGGTGTGGGAGGGAAGGAGTTGGAAAAATAAACACATAAGCAGTATAATGTGATCCTTTATTGACAACGTTTCGCCCGCCAGTGGGATCACATTATACTGCTTATGTGTTTATTTTTCCATTGTGTCGGTATTTTATACCATTTATTTCCACAGGGAAGGAGTTCATGGGAAGGTTGAAGTTAGTAGAAAGAAAAGGAAGAGATAAAAAAAAAAAAAACTAGGAACAGCTGACTCGTGGATAGCACACTCTGACAGGTCCTGTGATATAGTGACAGGTCATGTGATACACTGACAGGTCCTGTGATACACTGACAGGTCCTGTGATACACTGACAGGTCGTGATATACTGACAGGTCCTGTGATATACTGACAGGTCCTGTGATATAGTGACAGGTCCTGTTACAATGAGAGGTCCTGCAACAGTCTAAAAGGTCCTTTAATAGTGAACACCTGTAATACACTGAAGAGTTCTAAGACCCATTGTGAACACCTGTGATAAGCTGAGAAAACACCTGAAATACCAAGAAAGTTCCTTTGATAAACCTTTGATATACATTTGAAGAGTTTCGAGAGTATCTACTCTCTGAGCCCGGCCATGGGCCAGGCTCGTCTGGTGCTTGCCTGGTCAACCAGGCTGTTGCTGCTGGAGGCCCGCTGCCCCACATATCCATCACAGCCTGGTTGATCTAGCACCTGGTGAAGATATTTGTCCAGTTTCCTCTTGAAGGCTTCTACACTGGTTCCAGCCGTGTTTCGGATATCTTCTGGTAAGATGTTGAATAGTCTGGGACCCCGGATGTTAATACAGTGCTCCCGTATTGTCCCCACCGCACTCCTGCTCCTCACTGGGTTTATTTTACACTTTCTCCCATATCTCTCACTCCAGTATGTTGTTATGGCAGTGTGCAGATTTGGGACCAGGCCCTCAAGTACTTTTCAGGTATATATTATCATGTATCTCTCTCTCCTCCGCTCCAATGAGTACATGTTCAAGACTTGAAGGCGTTCCCAATAATTTAGATGTTTCAATGGCTCAATGTGAGCCGTAAACGATCTCTGGATTTGTTCCAGCTCTGCTATTTCTCCTGCCCTGAACGGGGCCGTCAGCACTGAGCAGTATTCTAAGTGGGGAGCACTAGCGATTTGAATAGTGTCACCATCGGCATTATTTCCCTTGTTTTGAAAGTTCTCAATACCCACCCCGTCAGCTTCCTGGCTGTTGTGATCTTTGTCTTGTTATGGTCTTTAAACGACAGATCAGCAGACATAATTATTCCCAAGTCCTTTACGTGTTCCTTTCGTTCTATGTGGTGACCCTCTTGCGTTTTGTATATAGTGTTCCTTTTGAGTTCTTCATTTTTTCCATACCTAAGCAGCTGAAACTTATCACCATTGAACGTCATGTTGTTCTCCACTGCCCATTGGAAGACCCTGCCTATGTCCTCCTGTAATTTTTCAGTGTCCTCTACCGTAGTGACTTTCATGTTTATTTTAGTGTCATCTGCAAATGATGATACAAAAGTGTGCTGGGTGTTTTTATCTATGTCTGCTATGAGGATGAGAAACAGCAGAGGTGCCAGGACAGTGCCTTGGGGCACTGAGCTTTTGACCTCGCTGATGCTGGATCTTGCCCTGTTCACTACTACTTTTTGTGTTCTGTGTGTTAGGAACTCAAAAATCCATCTGCCTACCTTCCCCGTAATGTTAAGTAAAAGGACACAAATGCAACTAATGTGACATTTTATTGTGGCAACGTTTCGCTCTCCAGGAGCTTTCTCAAGCCGTAACGGCTTGAGAAAGCTCCTGGAGAGCGAAACGTTGCCACAATAAAATGTCACATTAGTTGCATTTGTGTCCTTTTACTTAACATATTGTCGGTAATTCTACCAATATTATTACTTCCCCGTAATGCCTATGGCCCTCATTTTGTGCGCTATCACTCCATGATCGCATTTGTCAAACGCCTTTGCAAAATCTGTGTAAATCACATCTGCGTTTTGGTCGTCCTCCAATGCCTCCGTAATTCTGTCATAATGGTTCAGCAGCTGTAATGGACTTTTACGTGAGTCTGAACATATATCTCCGACTGACCCTCAAACAAGACCTAAACACTAACAAATGAAGTCTCGCCAAGACAAAGATTTACAAACTCACTGAGGATAATTGCGAGGATAAATCTTGTGTTGCAGAGAGTATGGGGTATAGAAAGTAGTCTTCGCCTAAGCATCCGCCCGCTCATCACCCGGGACTCCATTCCCCCATCAGAAATGTCCGGGCATCCCAACATGTTCAGGGATCACCCGACACGTCCAGGGACCCCCCGACACGTCCAGGGACCCCCGACACGTCCAAGGACCCCCGACACATCCAGGGACCCCCGACATGTCCAGGGACCCTCCGACATGTCCAGGGATTCCCCGACACGTCCAAGGACCTCCCGACACATGTACAGGCCAACATCACCACAACTGCAAGTCAGTGTGCCAGGCGTGGATGCAGTGACTTAACACTGGTCCACCATGGACCGACACTTAACACTGGTCCACCATGGACCGACACTTAA